>DWJZ01005596.1:0-13873 GCA_018249125.1 Asbolis capucinus | reverse complement strand
CATCCAGACACACAGAACAAACATTCCTGCTCATCACAGAAAAGTTTGACCTGGGTGGGATTCGAACCCACGACCACTGGTTTAGTGGTCAGGTTCACTAACCACTAGACCAACCTGTTGTTCTATATAATTAAGTATTTTAACGTTGTCTTTTAAAATACTAGAAACTGCCCGCGCTTCTCTTTACAAGAAGGAGTTATCACAAAAAAGTAATATTATTGTAACATAACTTTAACATTTAGACATATGATATAGGGGACTTATTTGTAGATATTAATGTCCTCTAAGACTGTAATACATCACTTTGCTCTATTGTCAATAATTTCCGCAGTGTAAGCGAGTAAGTTTTTATGCGTATCCCTTTCTTTTTAAATACTATTTTATAGCTTATCTTTACCAGGGATAATGTAGGATCTTAATTGTACAATAAAAAAAATTTATCAAACGGCCCGACAGTTTCGAAGCCTTTCTCAAACAAACAATCAAATTTTTCCTCTTTATAATAATACTATAGATCACATAATTGATCACATTATTCTCCAAAGGTTTTGGTAGTATGTAGTACTTATTTATTTACGTGGACCAAGTAAGTGGTCAGTTGTCGACTGGATCGTTACATCACAGACTGTTTGTTTGTAATAAGCGACGCCAGACGGTAGCTACTTGGTAAACAATTGACTGAATGACACAACCATTGTCTATAATAGTATCTAAAATTAATTTCTTGATACTTGCACACAAACTTTTGGCTATTTTCGAGTAAGATTATTTTGGATCAAGTTTGCTTTGGTGTAATCCCTTATATCCAGACTCTAGTAGCATACAGGCGATAGTAGTTTTTGCTATCTGTAACTGCGAGTAGGAAGAAAGAACTCCTTAGGAGTATTTTGTCGCTTCTTCTTTCAAGACCACTTACAATGGGGATCTGTTCGAGCGACGGCGTTGAACTTTCGAAAAGTTTTTGTAAAAATGTCGAATAAAATAAAATAAAATGTCCACGATCAAGTGCGATATTGTTGTTGTTATTGCGTCTGGGGATCCATAGCGATCTTAATTTACTTCGGTTTCATCTACAATTTTGAACTTTGCTTCTTTTCCTTCTCTCTTCTTCTCCTGTCTTCTAGAAGCGGGCCTATTATTTCTACTAATTGCCATGTCTGGCGGTGATCACTCACCATTAAATTAAATTATTTGTCACTCTGGTCTACTCCGCCTGCGTGGTAAAAAAAAAATAAAAATTTACGTATATCACTGGCCAGACTATCAAGTATCTCCGCATGAGAAAACACGTCAATCCGTCGCTACGTTTCCAGTGAAAGACGGATAAACACACAATTCCACAATTATAATATTAGATAGGTTCATAGTACAACAAAACAACTTTTACTGGCGAGTGATTCGATTCTATTACCTAACCAATGTTGCAATAGGATACAGTACGGTATTCAAGACGTAAAGCGTTTGTTCCAAATAACTTCATTACGAATAGCATCCTTCACGAATTGATAGCGGGAAAACACACCGGATTTGAAATTGGTGTCATGAACAGCACATTGCCATGACGCCGGCACACAATAGACGACAGCCAGCCATATTAGATTGAGCGTTCATTGGCTTATTT
The DNA here is from genome assembly GCA_018249125.1 of Asbolis capucinus. Lineage (NCBI taxonomy): Eukaryota > Metazoa > Arthropoda > Insecta > Lepidoptera > Hesperiidae > Asbolis > Asbolis capucinus. The sequence goes on along the minus strand of DWJZ01005596.1, from coordinate 12,252 downwards.
CGATTGTAAGCGATCGATATTGTTAAGCAACTACAGGCGCGGTTGGTAAAAGGATGGGTGACCGCTAGTGACAAAAGTTTCATAAGAACTTCGTGCTTTGGTAGGCGTTTACACGTTGTTGTTAGTACGCAATCGTTAACCTATATCGGAGGCCTTTAGGGGTATAATACTACCAACCCTCGAGCTTGGTTAATGTTCACCAATCCGCATAGGAGCAGCATTTTGCAGCAGATGACAATAATAATAAGACTTTGATAACTCACACATGGATATCTGATCCCAAACTAAGTAGTAGCATTTACTATGGTAATCAGACAACTGATAAACATACATATTTTTAAACACATACTTATATAGATATTACACCCAGACACACTTAACAAACATTCCTGCCCATAAAAAGTCGGACCCGGGTGGGAATCGAACCCACGACCTTCGGTGTAGCAGTCAGGTTCACTAACCACTAGACCAACCGGCCTGTCATTTATTTATTTATTATTATTTTTTCTCTCTATCTTCTAGTTGTCCGCCTCTCCTTTCCTTTTCAATCCGTTCTGGAGCGACATGCCTTTGGTGGGACTATAACCCATGGTTATTCAGGGTTGAATTGCTTCGTCATGGGTCCAGTACTTCCTGATGCCACTAATGTCTTCGATGATCGTTAACCATTAGGTGGCGTATCTGTCCACCCTTACCTGTCTGTATGCAGTGGTTTTGTTGGGATTAAATCCACTACCCAGTTTCAAACCCGGAACCCCACAGGCTGTCACTATCAATCAAGCTACAAGCCCATTTGTATCCCTCGTAGTAAATGTGCACTGAGTTTTAAGACAAATCAAAAAACATGTAAACATACCTTAGAGTTGAAGTATACAAATTTTTACAACATCTGTACTAATTTCCACAAAGTGGGACCAAAAGAACGTTTTCGTTATTACTGTATCGCATGTCTGAAATTCCAACGACCTTGTAAACCTCAGTTATGTCTGTAATTTATTAAGTAAGGAAAATTTGAACAGCAGTTTCAACATTATAATGTGTAGGCCGTGTTACATGTGAACTAGATTACTGCGACCCTGAATGTATAGGCTATATATACTTAATCAAATCTACTTATGTTTTTCAACTTACTATGTATATTTTTTATATACTTGCAAAATTTTTGTATCATAATGTTTTTTTTGTAGTATTATTTTATATTTTGACACTGTGTTTGACCTTCTAAGTATAAAAAAAATAATTAAAAAATGCTGAAAGGGCCGTATGCGGCCCGCAGGCGGCCCGCAAAGCGTGGGGTTCTCACTTCTGCCCTCGAGATTACTAGTGTGTTAGCTTTATAATTACTTATACTTGTATTAAAGACGAAGTTCATACAGAGTAGGTACATTATACTTTGGTTCAAATTACTGATTAAAAAGTATATCAAAAAGTCAAAACGCTGTATTCCACGTACAAAAAAACATCGTCCAAAAAAGGCCCCTACGCAGCTTAAAATCACATGAGCCATATACGACCCATGACTTTTGAATTTCAATTTGGACCCCTCTTTTCATTGTACCTCAAACATGTAGGAATACATTAAAAAACTTAAAGAAACGAAGTAATTGAAATGATAATAAAACTGATATTTTGATAAAAATATATTTTTGAATTGAACTTATAGTGGCAACAATTATGCTAATGGTCCTTATACACGCATACGAGGATGCTAATTGTTAATCCCGAACTGATATATCATTAGCATATGGTTATCATGATAAGCCCATTTCCAATACATTTTCTGATCAAAATATCATACTTTTATTATTATCATATCAATAGAATTTTAAGGGCGTTCAATATACCTCTAACATGGTCCTTCGAGCCGGATTGTGTTAATAGTACATTGTCTTTAATATACATTTTTTGACAAGGCGGTTGGTCTAGTGGTTAGTGAACCTGACTACTACACCAAAGGTCGTGGGTTGGATTCCCACCCAGGCCAAACTTTTCTGTGATGAGCAGGAATGTTTGTTCTGTGCAAATATCTATATAAGTATGTATTTAAAAATATATATGTATGTATGTTTATCAGTTATCTGATCACCATAGTACAACCTAATGCTTAGTTTGGGGTCAAATACATAGATGGCCGTGTGTGAGTTGTCCAGAGATATTTATTGATTTTATTTATTTATTTATTGATTTTATCGAACATTAAGTTTCAATATAAGCTTCTTGTTAAAAAATATAAGTCAAAAGACAACATCATTTTCACGTCACGTGCAAAGTCGGTTAATGAAGTTTGTTGTTTGTCAGCGACACAAAGATCGATGGGACTTTATCGCATTAATGGCGTAGTACAGAGTATGGGGGTAGCTGGTAATTGAGGAGAAGTGAGTGAGGAATAACAGACTGCACTTCCCTGCTGTAATGTGATTGGAGGAAGGGTGCACAGTATTTGTAAGCCACCGGTAGAGTTCTGAAAAGGTCTAATGACTGCCATCTGAAGATATAACGGGACCAACGGCTTTAAATGCCCTTCAAAACATGGGCACGCTCTTTCAATTTTTCGCCACTGCGGTCATCTATGCACTTACTGACCGTGCCCTGTTTTTCCAGTTTCGCCTGATCATTTACAATCGGTAGAAGTCGTCGGGGTGTAAACGCTTAATCATTGCCACTGCGAAATAAAAGAAAGAAAAAAATTAATTAAAGATTTTATAACTGAAAAGTTATGTTGTACTATGATCCGCCTGCGGCTTCGCCCGCGTGGTATGTAGATAAACAGTAGTCTATGTTTCATTTTAGACTATCCCTGTACGAAATTTAATTCACGTTCGTTCAGTAATTTTTGGGTGAAGAAGTACCAAGCATCCAACTATGTTCAAAAAATTTTGCATTAAAATATTAGCTAGTAATGTATTCCTGCTTAATTTTAAATAATTTCTAAACATATAAATGTAAATTATTTTAATTAATCAATTGTGTGAGATGGGCACAAACGCTTGTTTTTACTATAGCAAGCGTTTACACATATTTAAGCGGTAATTACAATTATTATCAATAAATAAATAAAAATAAATTTGCTGGATAAAGTTCTCGCAATTCCTCGACACCGTACTGGTTTCTCCGTCACTCTTTCACTATCCAAGCCATTCGACCATGGAATGCGCTACCTGCTGATCTAAGACAACCATCGAGCAAATTTGTTTTTAAAAGACGTGTCCTTGACTATTACCTAAGGCGACAAAACTTTATCTAAAGTTCTTTAATAATCGTCATCATAAGTATATATCTACTACCTATTGTTATTATGTATTTCATTAAATAGTGCATATATATTTTTGTATATATATATATATACAATTATTACCGCCTACAATCCTCTACCACTGCTCGGAGGTCGACTGGCAGAGAATGCTTTCAGCATTAAGTCGCCCTTTTGTATCCGGTATAATTGATTATACGGTGCAATAAACTCTAAATAAATAAAAGTAAATAAAATGTTACTTACCTAATGATCATAGGATTACTTCGTTCAGGTTATTTCAGACCTCTTTCTAAATCAATAGTACCGGAACCGGCCGTAGATAAGGAACTATTGGGGTTAAACTGATAGCGAAGACGAGCGCATTGATAATAAAGATAACAGACGGTAAGCTTTATCGGGCTGCGAGCGCGGCTTTGAATAGTTACTGTTCATTTAATCAATTCGACAGACCGGTTGGTCTGATTAGTGAAGCTGACTACTAAACCGCTGATCGTGGGTTCGAATCCCACCCAGCTCAAACTTTTCTGTGATGAGCAGGAATGTTTGTTCTGCGTGTCTGGGTGTGTAGTAGAAATATTTATTTAAGTATGTATTTAATAGTATATATGTATGTTTATCAGTTGTCAGATCACCATAGTAGAAGATAACGCGTAATTTGGGGTTAGATGGCCGTGTGTGAATTGTCGAAAGATATTTATTTATTATTTATTTAATTTATGGAGCGGGCTAGTAAAACCTTTATTTACTTTCATTTACTTAGCGGGTCCACTTTGCACTCTCCTCATTCTGAAGACATCTAGAGCATATTCCACCACGGTGGTCCAATGCGAATTGATAGAGGGGTAATAGGCCAACCTAAGTACCGGAAGTTTTTGTGCCGTTCGAAGGCTCTGGCATAAGGCCCGAAGGTTCCTCCAGCTTCGATATGGTTTAACGATTGATAACGATGACAACCGAGTCCGACGGCTTTACGTGCCCTCCGAAGCACGGACCGGCTCATCCTCGTACCGACCGTACCTGCAGTTGCTTAACATACATAACGTAAAACATTTATCTATATATTAATAAGAGAAGCGTCTGTGTTTCCGCTCGGGTCTAATGTAGGTGTCTTCAATACAAGAGATCAAAAGGTTTCTTAGTTAATGCGCTTTACCATCGAAAATTAACTTATAATACGTAAAAAAACCAAAATCGTTGTACTTTTTTCTACGAATATATTCTACATACTCTATATATTCTACGAATATAAAAATAAAGGCTAAATTATTTTGCGAATAAGGGCTTGTGAATTAAGGGATCGAAGTTCTTCGTTATCGAAGTTATAAGCATACAATTTTGTATTAACACAATGGGTCTGGTGTTGACTGTGGGAGGTAAAGAGACAATGATGTGTAAAGAGTGACCATGGATAAGGGGTGGTGGAAATGACGGTTTTTTTTAACATGAGTTAAAAGAGGGTGGTGAAAGGGAGGGGGGGTGAAGAGGGAGGGGGGTGAAGAGGGCGGTAACCTTTTATGCTCTCTGTTTATATTAGGAACGTTTATAGCCTGACGTCATGTTTCGATTGTAAGTTGAAAAGTTAAGCAACATAGCGCGGCCGGTAACAGGATGGGTGACCGCGGGCCTATTACTTCTTCCAGGCAGGCATCGCGTTAGTAACACCCCAGTCTTTGTTAATGTCTGCCCTGTCTTTTACATGCAGAACAATAACAGAGGAATAGCAATAAGTGTAGGAGTTTAAATGAAAACAATGTAACGTATTGTATTGAAAGGCATCGTCGATAGTAATTAATGTACCTATTCATGTATTCATACCGTGTGGGTCCAATCAAGATTCTGTTCGGAGGCGTCTTCGCATCATGAATATTTAGTTTTGCTATTCAGTTTTTAGGTTAAACCTCAATACGTAATCTCTGACACGTTCATACCGGCGGCTTCCCCAATCCTGGCGGCTTGTCTTGTTGCGGAAAAGTTAAGCAACAGCGGGCGCGGTCAGTAGGAGGATGGGTGACCGCTAGTGGCAAAAATTTCCGTGCTTCGGAGGGCACATAGAGCGGTCGGTCACAGTTGTTGTAAGATAACAATAGCCATGTTGGAGGCCTACCGACACTGGGTTGGCCATTAATCTCTCAGCATTGGAGTATGTTCTAGTCCTCCTCAGTATAAGGAGAGACCCGTGCTCAGTAGTGGTTCGTAAGGTTGAAGCCACATAATCTCTGTAGTCTAAGAGTGCACCAGGCAAGAGCAAAGCCAGCCTCTGATCCAAAGGTACAGAGTACTCAGGAATTTTGGTGTTATGGAAGACTGAACTTTTGGGTCGTCACTAAAGCTATGAAGACTCAAAAATCCTGGCACGATAACCTTTGATAAAGTGTAAGATAAAGTGCACAGATCGGCAACCTTTTCTTATATGAGGGCCAGAAATGTTTTAAAGTATTTTTTTTCAATAAAAATAATGTTATGGTGACTAGTTTTTAAGTTGTCAGATAAATGAATTTAAAAAATGGTTGGTTAATTCATATATTAGGTAAAGACGGATGTGTGAAGCAAAGTTGCAGCGTTTTATGGCACCATACTAATTTTATCTCGTTGTACCACGGGAACAAACTCATGTCCTGGAAAAACCTATAATTTTCCTCTTAAAAGGACTATCGGACACAAAAATATTTCTTCAATTCTGACCAGTAGTTCCTGACATTAACGATAACATTTTAATGATAAAAACGTTGGGGCATGAGTTTAATATTATAAGTAAGTAGTAGTAAGTTCTATCTATAACTGAATTGGAAAAAATCACTCCTTGGGAGTTTTTTGCTTCTTCTTCTTTTAAGACCACTCACCGTAGGGACATATCTCTATTGGGACATTACGTATTGAAGCGCAGATGGCACAGTTTTACTTTCGAAAAGACCAACCGCATTAACCGTCTTCCGGTTCATTTCATTACCTCTTTAAAACATAAAATCAAACCATCAAACAAACAATGTCTTCAACTTTATAATATAGATTATATATAATATGTATTGAATATATATGTCTATATACACATTATGTATGTAAACAGTATATAGTATGTCTTCACCACTTATTTATGTTTTATATTGTATCGTGTATTTCTGTTTGGTTTCGTATAGAGACCGGTAGCTGTTAGAGAATGCAATGAGCATTAAACTCGCCATTTGTAACGTAATGCTGTATTATAGTTAATAAGGGATAAATAAATAAATGCATATATACATTCCTGTCAAATTACAACTCTACAGCACTAATTGTCTTTGCTGTAGAGAGCAGACGGATGGGCAGATGGAACATGGCGAAGCTTTATAGGCTACGGAACCCTAAAAATCACGCTAACACGATATGGACAACTTCAGCGTTTGTTAAAATATTCACCTACTTCCAAATAAGTTTATACCGGCATATTTGTCAACTAATCCATAAATCGTTATTCCGATGCACTTACAAGAACCTCGTAACTGACATAAATCACACTAACTTCACAACAACTTGGAAGCTACGGCGTGTCTAGTGATGGCAGAGGTCCAAGGCCGGGGCTGCGATATGCTCCATCGATTTATAATCCCTGGATTTTGGCAGCAATGGCAGCCTTAGGAAATTGCCCTATCGCAAATTACTCTACTGTATTTATGAGTGGACTTAAACCGTAGAAAGTTTACCACCACATTTAGATAATAGACGAATAATGAAGCGCAACTCCCAGAGTTTTATTTCAATTGCAAGTTGGCTGAGTTAAGCAAAACCGGTCAGCTTCAATTCATTACTGTGCAGTGTCTGACTGAGAACATGTCTCTTCGTAACTGAGAAGGCCAAGAGCATACCCTACTAACCTGCTCCAAAGCAGTTTGGTAGAGATATTTTTGGCTCAACTGACGGATGTATGCCACCCGAAGTGCTCCAAAGCTTGACGATACCTTTGTTTATTTTTGTTACCGACGAGGAAATCTTCCAAAGATCCCCGAACCCAGAGCTTACGGGTTATGTAGGATTTCTTCCTACTAAAACCCCCCGGGTATCCATCAAGAAAATATGGGAAGGCACCGGGATCTCATATGAACACACCGGTGCGTCCTCTGTGTACTGGCTGGAAGGACTCACCCCACCCGTTTTCCATCAGGCGTCTGCTTAATAAGTGTGGGCAACCGGGACCTACAGCTGTAGCTGTCCTACCAAGCACGGAAACGATCAAGACTTTTTGCCACTAGCCGTTACTTGACAGGCGCGTTCATTATAGCATAAACATGTCGATGACTTCATATAGACACATAGCGCTGAACTATGTTTTATTCCATTCGTAGTACTACTTGACATATGTTTGGCATTCCGAAATCTATCAGTTGAAATACTCATAACAGATTTGCGCAGAGCTTAGGACTTAAAATCCAAGCGTTAGTATGCTGGATTTGGTATCGCTCAGAGTAATCTTTGCATTCGCAGTATTTACCAGTATTTTCGATACAGCGATAGGTATTATTCTTTCGAAAAGCTCCAAATCTCCTTTTGGAATTAATATTATATGCATAACGGAATTGGGTCCTTATCGCTCTCAGAATTCGACATCATAGGGCGTACAGCAGGATGATCGAGCAAAGAGATATAACCAATAATCTTGAACACTTTTATTGTCTTTTTAACACGCATAATAATTATAATTACCTACACAACTAACGAAACGAGTAACAGTTCCTAGGTAGGAGGTCTGCACCGGAATACGGACGAGAGGTATGTACATATGTGAGGCTTGCTGCTTGCTTCCTTACTAGGCTCTGTCGTAGCACGAAGTTAGCCGCACACCGACATCATCGTGCCGGTGCTGCCATCTGGGGTCGTGCCGCGTTCCGTTCAGTAACTATACTAACGACCGTCTCCGACATACATGTCATTAGATAAATTATCTTTACGAGAGATGATGAACACTTGGTGACTCATAGATGACTGTCCACTGGTTAAGAACGTAAACTTTTTTATAAGCTAATTTGGAAGCAGATCAGAAGGATTTCCTCAGGGAGCGAGTTCCAAAATCGAGCAGAGTATTATTATAGTATCTTAGTAAGAAGAGTATAGTATCTTAGTAAGACTATGGCAGAGCAAAACCTTAAAAGTTATTTTTCTGGAATACCTCAACTCTAGGTAGAGGGGTTATTTTTTTCAAATCTACCCCTTCGTGAACCCTACACCAGTAGGTATTTTAAAATTATAATGGGTCCTCTCTCTCTCACTCTCCTCTCTCTATTCTCCCCTATAACCTATAACTCTCTCTATAAACTAAACGATAGGCCTGTAGAGTTCATCTAGAGTTTTCTTGATCCGTTTCTTTTGTTTCTATTATTCAGTACTGTTGTAACTCAATCTTTTATTCTGTTAATTTCGTCTTATAGAAATTGTCTACGACCTCTGTCATTTCTTGTTCGTTAATAAAATCTTAAGGCGCAGAATTTATTATTGTTGTTCGAAAGTAATACTTTAAGCGAGTGAAAGTCTAGTGGTTAAGAATTCGGCCTCCTAGTTGGGGGGTCCAGGTTCTCGAATCCCAGGGTGAACACTTCTGACTTTTCGGAGTTATGTGCGTTTTAAGCATTTAAATACCACTAGCTATAACGGTGAGGGAAATATTTTGAGAAAACCTGCATGCCAGGGAGTTTGCAAAATTCAAAGGTGTGTGAAGTCTGCCAATCCGCACGTGGCCAGCGGAGCTATGACCTTCTCATTCAGAGAAGAGCCTCGTGCTCAATACTGGGCCGTGATGAGTTGAGATAATTCATACATTACTTATGAATTCCGTAGTAGTTATTGCTTCTAGTTGCTTTAGTGATGCACTGCTTCCCGTGTTTGTTTGTCTTCCTAGCGCGCGGGTACCGTTACTTTCTTCCCAGCAGGCAAGTGAGTAACATCTCTCTCTGGTGTGGCTAATATCCATGGGCTGCGGTGATCACTTATCATCAGGGGAACCTTCTCGTTTGTATGCTTATCTCGTAAAAAAAAAATAAAAAAAAAATGGGAAAAAATGTAAGGAACTGGACTCTGCAACATATGTACATACAGATTGAGTTGTAAGTTCAGGTGGATGTAGAATGGAGGTTGCATTGTGGATTAGTCCGAGGTGTGACATTGACAAATTGATGCGAGCAGGATAGGTGCGAGCGGCCGCCTGCACGAGTTTCATCAATCTTGATACTGCTATCTGATCTTTCACCGTCTACCTTAGATTGCTCCTACTGTTACGGATTTTTACAATAGGTTTTTATAATTATGTTGTATCTTTGCGAACCATAACTGTCCCATTACTGGATTCTGGTCTCCTCACAAAGTGAGATGTGGAGGCTTAGTCCACCACGTGTGGATTGGTACTCTTCATACACATGTGAGAACTTTATAGGGAACTCTTAAGAGAGTAGCCTTCACGATGTTTTTCTTTATCGAAGCGACTGATTTTAGTCATTACGCCATTAATGGCGTGTGAGTGGACCACCTAGATCCCACTTAGCCCTTTGTCTTGGCGTTTTTTTTAATCCTCCCCACGACGAGACATGAAATGTGGCCCGCACCTCATCCTCATAACATTTGTGGCCCTGACTAAAAAAAGGTTGCCCGTGTCCTAAGTCTACTTAGTGTAACTATATTGAATAGTTAGTAGGGTGTTACATTAATGTTAATATAAATTCAATGTGGCAATGTGTTCGCATGGAATCTCGCAACAGAACAATACATCGTCTCCTATGTCTCGACGATAATGTTTCCTATTGTAATCTTATACTATACTACGAGCAATTGTTTTTATATAAGTTTATATTATTAGTTTCACTAGCCAGAGGTCGTGGATTCGATTCCCTTGTAAAACAAACTTTTCTGTGATGAGCAAGAGTGTTTCTTCTGTCTGTATAATGGTATGTTGTTTTACAATAATATTTAAAACTTATTTCTATGATCTTAGTATAAATTCGATCTGAATTTATTCCGTACAAAATTGACAAGTTTGTACCGACCACCGAGAAGATGTTTGCACCAAGTATCTATAGTTATTGTAGTATCTGTAGTTATTGCTTAAAATACACAGCACAACATTATAATAAAATTATTAAAATTGTTTTCGTAATCATACTCAAGAACCGAAATAAAAACGCTGGCAACAATATATAATTTATAACACGAAAGCGTCTCAAGTCCCGACAAGATTCTTCGGTGTGTTATAACAGAAGCTCGTTACTCGCCGAAGATTAACGACCTCTCGGGATTGATGTGAAAATTACACCAAAATCCGACCTCGGTCTCCCGCAGGAAACGTTCAGTAATTATGCAGACCTGATATATGCCGACCTTGTATACTATACATATGTTATATTTCCGGTGCTGTATTCCTGACAAAATTGCTTTTATTAAAATAATGATTTTACTACACGTATTGAAACTGATAACTAATTAAATATAATAAGTCTAAACGAAACTGTAATTCCTTACTAATATTATTGATGTGAAAAAACCCTGTCTATCTGTGTATCACTTGGTTTACCTGTCTGTCTCTTTGTTACGCTTTATGGCCTAATAACCACTGAATTAATACTATGTTATAACAAAGTTTAACAGGGTCAATTTTATAGATTAAATATTTTTTGAAAATTTGAATGCAGGGAGACTTTGATCCGGTATAGAGACCAAAACATTTTTTTTGGCTTTGAAGTCTGTCTGTTTGTTCGAGCTTAACGCAAAAACTACAGAACAGAATTAGCTGAAACGTGGCATAATCGAAGATTAAAACCCGAAAATGATTATAGCGTAGGTTTTATCCCAGAAAACTGCTTTGCTCCCGTGGGATAATAGTTTAAAATTTGTATAGTAACTTTAAAAGCACTGGACCACTTTAAATACAATTGTGCATGTTTGTAATATATATCACGAGAAAAATTATTGGAGACTTTTCATCCTATCTGCTTCCGAAGCGAAACGGGAGCAATTTCTAGTCGATTTATAATAATTGGTACACAGACTAGATGTGGGAAAGAACATGATTACTTTTTATTGTGAATAATAGCTTTAGGGGGTTAAAATGTGCGATAAATATTTGTTTGGAATTGATTGGAGCAGGGTGTTGGATGCTGCAGGTCTTCTCAGCAGTGGAGAGAGCGGTGCAGTGCATTCAGTTAATGAATTCAATCAAAATCATCAACCGTAAAAATTGATATTAATAACAAATAAATAAAGCATTTTCTAATTTCGATCCTAGTATGAAATAGGAAATGAAAACCGTTTCTCACGGACGCAGTTACATTAAAAAGCTAGTAATAAACAACAACACACTCATATCCGTACACTAAGACTCAACATAGGAGTATGGACAATACAAAGAAACACCTATCTACCTCGCAGGCAGGGTCACTACAAACCAGCTGTAAGCCACGTGCCTACAAGAATTTATCACTCAAGATTCAGCTGTTACGCTGTTAAGCCTTTCTACGAATGCTTCTTGTGATAAATCGTCAGAAAAAATCCTTCTACTGTTTTACGTCATGATGTATGTCAAAATGTTTGCAAATCGATATCCAATTACATCCTCAGAAGTGTCAATGACAACATTGACGTTACGACACAGCAGTAAGTGACGTCAGTGGAGTCCAGTGCAACTCAAACACGTCATTATTATTTGTTGAAATGTTCCCGGAAGCTTACGACGTACAGGATCCCAACTCGGGTTAAGGTTGTGGCGTGTGTGATCAGTTGTGATATAGAGATAAAGATGAAGAACACTAAACTGCATTGGAGCAGCGATTAGAGTATAATCTAGGCCTCCTCAGTTTCCCTGGTAGCTGTGGCGAAACAGCTACATGGAGGAAGAGACTCGTGTCCAGTAGTGGCCAGCAATGGGTTGAAGCCAAGTGACTTAAATTTAAAGTTCATGGTTTCATCTTCGATACATACAACCTTTTTCATCCCGTGTTTCAACCTTTTCAAGTATTTTTTTAAAGGCAGCCTAATTTCGTAAGCTCCAA
>DWJZ01005595.1:0-13874 GCA_018249125.1 Asbolis capucinus | reverse complement strand
GTGAGGACACCTGCATGCTGGGGAGTTTGCAAATCTCAAAGGTGTGTGAAGTCTACCAATCTGCACTTGGCTACCGTGGAGGAAAATGGCCTTAATCTTCTCATTCAGAGAAGAGACCCACGCTCAATAGTGGGCCGTGATGGGTTGAGATGACAATGATGATTTCTTTGGCAGATTTTTTTTATGAGACAAATTCCGAAATACAACTGCAACTATAGGAGTTGTACACCACAAATAGACGTGTCGGAATAGAATTCCTACTATTATCTACACATAGCAAAGAACCCTGTTGTTCTGTGATAATCTATCTGTGTCCTAAAGTTTACCTTAATCTGTTTATCGCTTAACGCGTGCTAAAATCCCGAGTATCCACACTTGCTAATCCAACTTATAGCAGGACAACCTACAACCGGGATAAAATCTATCCTGTGTTATTTTCCTGGATGTAGTCTTTTTTTTACATATTATCACGCTTTTATATATTATAATACTTGACTGCAATCCCACCTGGTGGTAACCGGTGGTAACAGGTGGTAACCTGGTAGTCGTAGATGGTAAAGTGCATTAACTTAGAAGCCAATTCACTCTTGCCTTGAAGAGTACTCCATTATACACGAGTGGAAATACGTAAGCAGGTGAGTTGTTCCAATCCTTTGCGGTACGCCATACAAAGACGAGGCAAAACGTGTCGTCCGTAACGGAGAGATGTCTACACCAAAATGAAGGATACCTGTAGTGCGTCGAATCGTTCGATGGTAGAAGGAAGTAGGTAGAATCAAGTCGTGTAGTCCCTGTGCACACTCTCCAAAATCTTAATCCGTTAAAGAGTTAGCGTTTGAAAGAAATAAAAACATCCAAAAATCCAAACATCTCAAACTTTCACATTTACTTTATTAGTAGGATTTTATAATTGTAATAATTAGCAACACTGTAATGACTACCTTTTTTGACCATCATACAAAATGGTATAAATGGCGAGTTTAATGCTAATTACATTCTCTACCAGCTAACCACATGAGACCAACCGGAAATACACGAAAGGCGGTTTAATAAAAGGATATGTATCTGCAAAAAAAACGACTCCATCCAAGAAAGACTTCTTCATCTCTCTACCAGCCCTGCACAGCATCAAACTCGTACCGAGGCGTAGGCACCCTGCAGAGGCTGGTTCCGACAATATTCTCCATTGAAAATGTGGTCACGTAATATCATTTGCACGAAGCCCCATCGTCTGTGTACCTACCTACTATCTTTATGGGTATCTTCATAGAATATTATGATGGGATTGCGAAATAACGAGGCTGCAATATCACAATGGTATGGAACCTTATGTAATGTAGAGAAATTGAAATTCTAATTCTTTTATTTGCATATTGTTTTGTAGTTCCTGTGATTAGAATCTTACTCTGTTTTCTAACGATTTTTTCACTTTTTATCTATTTTGACAAAGACGATTGTATTCTGCCTTCTAAATTTACTTTATTTGCTTCATGAAAAAATCACAAATCACTACATAGCATTACAAAGTCGTCATCTGCGTCTGTCGGTCGGTTTCTACTTTTAAAACACGAAACAGATTTTGATGCAATTGTCACTGTTATTTTTATATGTTTTTTATAATAATTTACAAAGATTTACTTAAAACTAACCCGTCAAACTACAGAGCAGGTCAAATTGATTCCTAAAGATGAAGATTCCGAAAGAATTACATGAAGCCGTCATAAAACTGATTTTCGCATACATTACAAGCCCGTTATACTGAATGAGATATGTATATATGTACATCTTAACAATATACATACTTTGGAAATAAATATCATAAAAAGGCCTACAAAAAAATCCAGGATATTACTCCTAAGCCTGACTTATACTAAACATTATAATCTCCTAAAATTTTTTTTAATTTAATTTTTTTAATAAAATGAACCCATACGAAGCTGGACCAGCTCACTAGTAAATAAATAAATAAATTCTTAAATATTTAAGCGAAGTTATATGACACGGTTGGTATGTAAAACAATAATAAATCACCAACTTCAACCGAAGAACAAAACATTAATGTTTTATATAAATTTGAACTCCGGCCGGGAATCGAACGCTAGACTCTTTCATAGGCCTCTAACAACTAAGCTACCAGGCTATTTAATTCCATTATCCATCCATCCATCTTACTACACTCCGAAGATGATCCGTTGATTATCTTTAAGTATGCCGAATTCTTTCATTCGCTTTCTTGACAATATATTGTTTTACTACCGCGTAAGAGCGCGCCAATGACCGCTAATGGCCCCAAGAATATCTCTTTTAAAGATGATTCTGTCTCACGTCGTTCGTTAGAATTGTAAGGGACAGCGATGATAACTATGAAGAACTTTCGTGTCAAATCAAATAGTGTATACTCGTAATTGTATAGTTGTTCTTATAGTCGACTTAAAAAAAGCAGGAGGTATTCAATTCGTATGTATTTTTTTTATATAAGTATGTTCCTCAGAACATTTTACTGAGTGGATAGATTTTGAATTTTTTTTTCATCTAAAGCTGGTGTGCTTGCGATGCAGTCCAATTTTTTTAAGCGACCTCTGACGAGCAGGTTTGGAGTTATTGTTCCTTCGTTCTGTTGTTTGTATTCTAAAATGTACTTTAGGTTCATGTAACTTTAAGCGCCATCTGACGACTGATTTTTGAGTTATTAAGATTTTTCTAGTTTTTCTTAATATTCGTTATTAACATTTAATTGGGTATTTCGATTTTTATGATTATTTTTTTTTCAAAACCTATTAGTAATTGCATGTAATTTTAAGCGACATCTAACGGTTTGTTTTTGAGTTATGTTTTATATTGCGATTACGTTTACAGTGATCGTTTCATTGTATTACTTGTCGGAGACATTCGAAGTTGAATTTTTTTAAGAAAAAAACTGATTATTATTTTGAAAAACAAAACATTCACAACAAATAAAAAAAAAGCCTTTTCAATATCATCATGCACAAGTTTTATACATTCTTTAGATTACTTCTTACCATCAAGTAGGCACCACTGATATAATCCATACTTATAATAAAGAGAAAAGATATATTTTTGTAACGAATAAACTCAAAAAGTACGGATCCGATTTCAAAAATTCTTTAACCATTAGAATGCTACATTATCACTGAGTAACATAGGCTATGTAAATATTTAGAAAAAAAAATTGTATAATACATAAAGATAATAAAATGATGAAACGGCGCGCACTCGGGCACTCATTTGGCGTGTTAAGCGGAGTGCGGGGCATATGAAAATATATTAAATTAACCGTATCATACATTCACAAGTAATTCACATATGGCAGTATTTTGACCACCACCCACCACCACGACCACGCGGACGAAATCACGGAAAGCTAGTATATATATATATATAATTATTGCCTACCTAACAAGCTAATGATTATAGTTTGAAATCAGATGACCGTGTGTGAGTTAATATTTCATTTATTTATAAGTGCACGATATTTACGGGACGCGTCGACCTTCTAACCTGTTGGTTCCATATAAGAGTAATATGGCCGTAGACAGAAAATAATTGCAATAATCTGTACTTTCTAATTGAGTAGAAATATGGGATTCGATCCGTAGTCGCGGGTCAGAGGTCGTCTTCGTACCTTGGGAACTGGCACCTTTGTTGAAGGGTCAGTGGAAAAATCACAAAGAAATATGGTGTGGCCTTGATAGACTTTTCTCGGAAAATCTGTAGTTTTTACAACATTATAGGTTATTGATTTGTTTTAATGTACTTTAGTTGTAATTTTTTTTCACTAGATGGCGGGCAAGAACTCGTTGCACTCCTAGTAATGTTTGGGTAATGATTTAAAAATTGGTCTCTCGAACGGGAGGTCCTGAATTCGAATCCTGCATCCGCCTCAAAATTTCTAATATGCGTCATATGGTTAATTATAAGGGTGAAGCAAAACATCGTTAAGGAACCTGCACTCCTGAGTGTTTTTTATACAGTTCTCTAAAACGTGAAGTCAATACGCATTTTGCCAATGGCAGATGACCTTTGTAAGAGGAGAAAGCCCAGAAATGAAACTGTTATGGATTGCATTATTAATGATTACCAACAATCAGACTCTCCATCAGACCTTCCTCAGACTTCCCTCAAGCCTCCCTGAAACATTCCTCATACCTCCCTCAGACCTCCCTCAGACCTCCCTCAGACCTCCTTCAAACCTTCCTCAGACCTTACTCACCTCCCTCAGACCTCCCTCATACCTCCCTCAGACCTCCCTCAAACCTTCCTTACCTCCCTCAGACCTCCCTCATACCTCCCTCAAACCTTCCTTACCTCCCTCAGATCTCTCTCAGACCTCCCTCAAACCTTCCTCACCTTCCCCAGACCTCCCTTAGTGAACTATTATGAAGAAATAAGAACTCAAGAAACATAGAAGTAATATAAATTACAAGTTTATTGCACTAACTTAAAAAATAACATTATTGATGTACAGATGAACGAAAACTAATACCAAATAAAAACTATAGAATAGACAGTTTTTTTATTACAGTTGCGTCAACGGTTTTTGTTAAAAACTCTCCATTGAATGAATGCGAAAATAAAATAAACAATTCTTGAAATAATAGCTTAAAATGTTACTAAAAAAACATGGTCTGTCCGTTTTGTTATCGTTATATAACATTGATCTTATGCTATAATACGAGTTATATGTATATGTATATTATTGGTTTCTCGAACTCAACCCATGGTACCACCATGAAACTCTCAGGGAAGAGGAGATTCGGATTCCCCAACAAATGTACGTTTCCCAAGACTTTAGATATTAAAGTATATATATATATATACATATATATCAACTGGGGTGTAGTGTTTAGTGAACCTGACTGCTATATCGAAGGTGGGTTCGATTCCCACCCAGTTCAAACTTTTCTATGATAAGCAGATATGTTCTATGTATCTATATGAAGATGTATGTATTTATAATTACATATGTATGTATGTCAGTTGTCTGATCACCATAGTACAACCTTAGATGGTGATCAGATGGCTGTGTGTGAGTTGTCTAAAGATATTTATTATTATATATATTTATTCTTGTATGTATGTGTGTCTTCTATGCATGTATGTATGGCAGCTTATTTTTGTATTATATAGGTGTTTAAAAACTGAATTTATTTTATGGTTATAAGCAAATTGCATAGGTCTTGCTATACTAATTTCCGTCCGCGATTTCACTCGCTTTTATGTGTCAATATACTCTTAACACAAAAAATGCTGGTATAAAACTCATAGCCTACATATATAAGTATTATCTGTCGCATAAATACTGCCTCAACCAGGAATCGAACCCAGACCCCTGGTTTCACAACAGGGTCAAGGTTTCAAGGTCATTCATATGCTGCTGTATCACTTTGTTAGTTTTTAAAAGCTTTATTTAGCTAAACATTTTATGAGCAAATGTTTTCTCTTCACGGGTTATCAATTCATTGAACCGGGTTTTTAGCATCAAAACATGTTCGGCGCTAACAAAAGAACATTTTCTACAAAACTGGTGACGACTTCGGTGAAAGTAATACGGAATTTTTATGACTTTAAAGGTACGGTCACATTTAAGACGGATTTTAATGCAAAAAACACGTGAAAAAAATATATTTAAATCTATTTTTAAATGTATTTTTTTTTAATCTTATTTAAAAGATATATATCTTTTTTATTGCCAAAAACCTTATAAGAGTAACGAAGGGAAGATTTAATTTGACAGGCTGGTTGGTCTAGTGGTTAGAGAACCTGACTACTACACCGGAGGTCGTGGGTTCGATTCCCATCCAGGTCAAACTTTTCTGTGATGAGCAGGAATGTTTATTCTGTGCCTGGGTGTGTAATAGAAGTATCTATTTAAGTATGTATTTAAAAGTATATCTGTATGCCTATCAGTTATCTGATCACCATAGTACTAGCTAACGATTAGTTTGGAGTCAGATGGCCGTGTGTAAGTTGTCCAAAAAAAATGTAATGCCTAGGGGTATTCTCTGTTTTTTTTTTTAATTAGCGCTTAAGAACCATCTAATAATTGAAATACTTTAAACATTATAAACGCGAAAGTTTGTGAGGATGGATAGATTGATGTTATTCCCGTTTCACACAAAACTACTAAAGGGATCGGAATGAAATTTGGCATAAGGATAGATTATAGTAGTAACACAGGCTACCTTTTATCAACGTACCTACCGTATGGGTGAAGTCGCGACGGAAAATAGTACATTATAATCCTCTGTTCCCGTTGAGTCTATGTATGTTAATATAATTAAAAATATATATGTATAAATATATATATATAATTACAGCTGAGCCACAATATCCTCAATTACTTCTCGTTTATTACTAACTGAAGGGTATTTTGGGTACAAATGTTATTTTGAAGCGAACATGAGTGTCAGTTTGTTTCAAATGAATAAGTAGGTAGGAACCTACCGACGCCACCTTGTATAATAAGTAGGTAGGTTTCTATCAAGGTGATGAAGTTAGTCATCCTTAATGTATACTTTCGTACATTAATAATATTTACTTTCATATGTACATTGGAGACTGTAGACCTCAATTTGTACATTTACCCTACTAACATTTAAAATGCGAACGTTTGAGGATGTGGCAATAAATGAAAATTTATTCCCCTTTCACGCAAAATCTACGGAACGGATCTGAATGAAATTTGGCACAAGGATAGATTAGATTATATTATAGCCTGGAATAATACACAGGCTCTACTTATTAATTTACGAAACTTCTAACGGCAAAGCCGCGGCAAAAACTACTATTATAAATGCGAAAGTTATGAGGACGGCTGATGAGGTTTGTTCCTCGTTCAAAATTACTGAACGGATCTGAATGAATTTTTACACAGATATACGTAAATTATATAAAAAATACATAACTACCTTTTATCAACGTACAATACGGGCGAAACCGCGAGCCGCAACTAGTCAAAGGTGATTTGACGTTAACTTCTTCGGAACGTCAGCAATGAGCGCGCGCCATAAATGTCATTATTGGAAGAGTTGACAAAAATGGCGCGAAAACAAAAAATCATCACCTTTAACCAATTATTAGAAAATTTCTCTTATTATGCGGTAACTGGAGTTATGTAAATCGAATTACACAAACTGTTGACGTTGTAAAATTCGAAATGGACAATATTTGTCAGCAAATTCTACAACTTTATGTTTATTAGCGGATGCTTTGGTCATTTAGGTATTATGCTTTCTGTTTTAAGCGGAAACGTTGAAAATTATATAACATTAAAAAAAAACTAAAAATACACGGATTAATAATAACAACATGATATATGAAATATAAAAAGGAAAGGTTTATAAGTAGCAAACCCAAGGTTCCTTATCCACCTTCAAGTTCCATCATCAGATCAGCTCGGTGGTATCATATTGTGTTGTCATTAGAGTTAAACATACTCGTAAACGCAAAGTTTCATGCATATACAATGGTGAAATTAAGCTTCTTAGATTACGAGCAGGTCAAGCTATATATGTATATTACAGAATTTTTGACAGGCCGGTTGCTCTAGTGGTTAGTGAACCTGACTGCTACATAGAAGGTCGTGGGTTCGATTCAGTCCAGGTCAAACTTTTCTGTGATGAGCAGGAATATTTGTTCTGTGTGGCTGAGTGTAAAAATGTCTATATAAGTATGTATTTATAAATATATGTGTATGTTTATCAGTTGTCTGATCATCATAGTACAAGCTGGCGCTTAGTTTGGCGTCAGACGGCCGAGTGTGAGTTGTTCAAAGATATTATTATTTATTATAATCTATTTAATTATATATTTAATCCTTAAAATATGTTCTGAACAAAAGTACTATTCGAGAACTTATAGAACTACATATATTCAACAAACTTGCCATATGCGATAGTAAACCTGACTACTAACCCGGAGCTCGTGGGCTCGATCCCCACCCGTAACAAACTTTTCTGTGATGAGCAGGAATATTTGTTCTGTGCCTGGGTGCCTAAAATTAACTATATTAGCACGTATTTAATAATATTTGTATTAGTTGTATGAACAGTACAAGCTAGCGCTTAGTTTGAGTTCAGGCGGTGTGTCAGTTTTCCCAGAATGTAAATATATGTATATATATTAAAATAAACTTTAAGCATTACTATTCGTCCGGGTTTTAAGCAAAAGTATGTTTATTGAATGGCAAAAATAATAGCGAACCTTGACATTCAGAGTGAAACAGTGATGAAACTAGAAATGATACTTAGGTGAGTCACAGAAACAGGATTTAGCACGACAGAAACCTGTTTAAACATACACATACATATATCCCAATGTACATAATAAAATATTTATAAGAGAAACAGATATCGTTTGTTAAATTGATATCTCCTATTGTACTAAGAGGATATTACTGACTCGAAATAAACAAGAAATGTATGTAAGCTATTTCGTTTCCTACAGCGCAAATTGTACATATTTGTTATGAAAAGACTTCTAAAAAGAAGGTTATTAATTCGACTGTATTTATTTTTTTCAACTATTTCAATTCTATGATTTCATGATTGGATTCAAAATAAATTCTATTTATTTTTTAAATTAATGAATTGCCAGTCAGCATTGAATTATAAATCAATGTTGCTAAGTCGATATTGAATTGATAGACTTTTTCTTGACGAATATACCAAGTATTAGTATTGTATTATTTATTCGTTATGAGCGTTTGTACAGAAATCGAAAGTTTTATTGTATAGTCGCGTCGAAAAGAAGCAGGTCGTGAAATCTGATGCGTGTTCACCAATAATACTAAACAAGTTTGAAAATTAACACGGCAATTGTCATCTGTTTAGCGTTTAAAATGCATTTTGAATAATAGATACAAGTATTCGAAATGACAATATTTTTTATTAAATAAAACATATTCTTAATCCTACTTTTTAAAATTTTCAACACAATACAATATACATATATCTCCACTTTTAAAAATATGTGAAAGAAATCTAGAAACAAAATTGTGTTTTGTGTATATAGCATTTAAATATACCACTCATTGCAGTTTTTGGTTTATATCATGCGATTTTAGCGATATGAGGGCGAATCGGAATACAAGCCCCAATTTCACACTGGAAGACCAAGTTGTCTTAAAAAGCGATCATCAACTGATATATTTTCTCTTCTTGAAGCCCTCCTGGCTGACGTAATTCCCGTCGTGTTGGGGCTCGAGTGCCAATTCTCCCCGGCCAAGTTAAGCAACAGTAAAATAAAATAAACAAATATCTTTAGACAACTCACACACGGCCGTCTGAGCCCAAACTAAGCGTTAGCTTGTACTATGTTGATCAGATAACTGATAAACATACATATATATTTAAATACATACTTATATTTACACGCTGATAGACAGAACAAACATTCCTGCTCATCACAGAAATGTTTGACCTGGGTGGGAATCGAACCCACGACCTTCGGAGTAGCAAACAGATTCACTAACCACACACCAACCGGCCTGTCATCTGAAAGTAGTGGTAAAGTAAGCCATTGACGATTTTAATCACACCTACTTAAAATACCTACTTGTAAAAGAAGGTATTTCAAATTGTCACTTGCTTACAAATAAACCCACACTAAACACAATCAAAACTGGTCTAGTATAATAAACCAACCATATGTTATAACAAACGTAATGAAAAAAATATATGTACAAACTGTTACACAACTACTGTCAATGCGAGCCACGCTGCTCCAGCTCCACCCATGAGTTACGTCACGAAAGACGGTTAAGATGTGTCCATTGATCCAATTCAAGGGCTATTGTTTCTTAACTGATTTGGATCCGGCCAAGTGCGAGTCGCACACATGAACGTAGATTTCTTTTTTTTTTATATTTTAATTTGTGGTATTTTGAAACCATTAAAACTAAGTACATGCTCTTGTTGTTAGCTTTGATTTTTATATATCTGTGATCTGATGAATCTCAATTGCAAAAATTAAAAAAAAAACCAGTGATATAATTATTAAAAAAAAACAGTGATCGTAATTCGAACCTTGGTCTTGCAAACGGGAAAAAGATTCGACTATTGCACATACATATGTCTTAATAAAAACATACGCAGAGAAATTATTTGTCACTTGTACTAGTAAAAATACTTAGTAACATATGTCTTGCTATCCAGGTAATATAGAATAGGTTAAATATATCGATTTCTTAAATTATGAACTATTCCCAAAACAATATTTTTTATCATTCATACAATACATACATTCATACAATACATTATATTGACAAATATACAAATTAAAATTATTAAAAAATACAACAATCCAAAAAATACGTCAAGTAATTCAAATATGTATTTTATTTGAACGATTTGAACTAATACTATCAAACACCTCTGGTATTTACTGACCAATACTTTTTATATATAACTAGTTTCTGCCCTCAGCTTTACCCACGACATGTGTTGATTAAAAATAGCCTGTGTTATTCAAGATTATAATCTATCTCTGTGCCAAGTTTAATCTTAATCCGTTCAACATATAAATGTTTAACGTTTATAGCTTACTACGTAAAAGAAAGACAGATATCCAAAAATCTTCTTACATATTTATTTATTTATTCACTAGCACGGCAACAACCAATTACGCTAATGAATGAAACGGTCATACTTTACAAAGAACATAAGTAATAAAATAAAATATTAATCCATTACAATAATTAAAAATAAAAATGAAATTTTATAATATAAAAGGATTACTTTTGACTTCAATGACGATAGCTAAAAATGTTTGCAGTTTTGTCCCAAAATTGTAAATTCAAATAAGATGTAACAAACCAACGTAATTCTCGATCCTTGACAATCGTTCAACTTTGACATTATCCTCAATACCAATTGGTATGTGGCTCTTGACTTTTGTATTCAGTTTTTACATGCTCCATGAGTATTTCGTCATTGTATTGTTCAACTGCCTTCCAACACTGTCAATAGATAATTTATATGCGAATCTTTGATGCTCTTTAAAGTGTTATTGGTTATAGCAACCACACCTTCAATAGGATTTCCCTTTGAGGTACAACGTTACAACATTGATAAATGTATTACAAATTTAAAATCAGAGGCTCCATTTAATTTATACAGATGCTAACACTATCATACCGCGGCACTAAATTATATTATAATGTGTCGGAGAAGAATCACACGTACAGGTATGTCTAGGCCAAGAATCAGTCAGTTCAATGTTTCGATATTTGGTTGGTGTGTTACATTTTGTTTATTTATTTTTTCCAAACCAAGTGTAACAGTGTGTGCGCGCTTATTTCATGTACTTATGTTTCTAAAATCGAAACATCTTCATCATTTTGAAACATTCAAAATATTATAATAAATATATAATAACGATGTAAGGGTGTCCTAAATAGCACGACAAGTGTCTTAATACTGGATGACAAGTTTTTGCGGCGGCCCGTGCAATACCGGATTGACGAGGAATCTCGTCCTAGCGGCAACTCGCGCCTCCCATAAGAAGCTTGCCGACCTAATTTACTAAGTATGTGCTTTATAAACGCAACATTAAATTATACAAGCTGACAACTTTATAAAGTAATTCTACGAATATTTTTTGTATATGTTATACAGGCTGGAGTTTTAACGCTCCTTGGACGGAGACAAAGTACTGGCAAATTTTATGAAAGGATACATCAATTTATTTTTGAAAATTAAAACTACATTGAAGGTGTTTTAAATGCTTGTGATACTCGAGTATCTGACCAGAGAAAATTCGAAAACCACGCTTTATTTTAATGGCCTCAATCTATAGGGTGTGGAGTAAAGCATAAGGACGATATTATTGTAGATAATTTATCTTATTTAAATGCAAATAATTTGCTTTGTTTCAGTATAATTTGAGAGCTAAATTAAGTACACATCAAGAAATATATAACATAATATACTAAGTAGTTTATAAAAAATTAAAAACAAAGTCATAAAAAATCTGCTGGTGTTGATATCAGACATTTGTATTTGACTAACAGCAAATATTATTTAATATGTTAACAAAATGACCTTTATACGTAGTTTTAATAAGATCACAAGCCATCCTAGCCGGACTTGTGCGGAATCTGAGTGACTTGCGCCTCGTGGCAGGGTGACCAGTCTTGTCACCGGCCCTCGCCATATGTGGCCGCGCACTGACCTAATAAACAACGTTTGCTTGCTCATTAACTAACTGTTTATGAGTACGTGCAGAATAAACCTTTCATAACCTGGCAACATAAGGAACAAAATTGGTTTTACACAATGACGCCCCGAAAGCTAAAAGTTACTGAGATATTTGTATAATTACCATGGTGACGTAAAGATTTAATGGTGTACGTAAATTTTAGGGTCTTATCCACCATCTCTTAGTGTTATTGAAATAACAGATGGCGCTTAATCTTATATATAATATCTTATACAGTCACTCTAACATCGCTCGTAAGGAAATTTCAAATTCACTTCGGAACATAGGTTGATGTACTGTATAAAACTGTATCAATTGTATTTATTTATTATACTTTCTTATAAACCATAAACAGCGATTACATACTAGTATACATATTATATGTATTTATACCATAGAGCACAAAAGTACATCACTTTGCTCCATTGTCGCTAAGTTTCTCACGTTATATTATCGAGGTTTTCATATGGTTTTTTTTAAATATTTTATAGTCTATGTTCATCAGGCATAATGTAAGATCCTAAGGAAAAAAAAAATTTCTTTTTACACTAATGTGTAGACAACTATAAGTAATTTGCTTGATAACTGTGAAGGACATAAAAAAGTCAATTACACAGTTAACTAATTTTCCTCGCGTAACGCGTCGTATTAGCGCGTTAACGCGTTAAAGTCAATCCCTACCAAGGTTACTAGTACAAAAATAATAACATTTGATTTCATTGTTGCAGATGTGACTCAGATCATACAGCGGAGATGCTCTACACACACTTGCAAGCGTTGATCGAAAGGCCAGAGAATCAGAAGAAGTTCGCTGATATCGAGAGGAAGCTCCAGATGAGGGGAGCTCTGCCTTCTTCCAAGAAGCCTCCAGACTCGTCCCTCGGTAGCGAAGTTTCCAGAGAGTCAGATTCAGGCAGCAATGAAGAGCGATGCGTTGCAAACCTGTACGACAGTTTGGCAGCCGAGCTCAAGCAAAAGTTGTCTACAGGTAAAAAGGGCATAGGTCAGTCACTTTTTGTCAATTTTACGTAGATAGATCGGCTTCCACGCTGCGATGTAGAACCATGCACGCTAAGTAAAAGTATTATATCTGGGATTTTGGTATGTTTTAAATTTTATATGGATTTCATTTTTTTTATCATCGGGAATAGAATGTTTTATGGGTGCGCACAATTAATGTATTTTATTTTTAACTGGACCAGTGTAGTGGTTGGTGACCCTGACTGCTAGGCCAGAGGTCGTGGGTTCGATTTCCACGCAGGACACACTATTCTGTGATGAGCAGGAATGGTTGTTCTGTGTCTGGGTGTAGAAATAATATCTTTGTATGTATGTCTATAAGCTGTTTCATCACCATAGTTCAAGCAAAAATGCTTAGTTAGGGATTAGAAGACTGTGGTTTTGTCCTGAGATATTTATTCATTTATATATTTATTATATATTCCTTTTATCATCATAAATCGAAATATCGGTTGAAAATACAATAATAAGGAGCCGTTAGTTTTTCAGCGGTGTTAGCCTAGTGGTTTAGAATTCGGCCTAGTCGGGGGGACCGGGTTCAAATCCCAGGGCGCGCAATTCTGACTTTTTGGAGTTATGTGCGTTTTAAGCATTTAAATGTCACTCGCTATAACGGTGAAGGAAAACATCGTGAG
>DWJZ01005594.1:0-13875 GCA_018249125.1 Asbolis capucinus | reverse complement strand
TACATTGACAGATAACTGATGTAGTAAGAAGTGACTTTTTTATTTTAGAATTATAAATTGTATGTTATGGTAAAACCTGCGAACTGTATCAAATCAAATCAAATCAAATTTCTTGATTTGTGACCCATAGGTTACAGTAGGTATAATAATATATGAAAATATATGCTCGATGGTCTACCCTTCTAGGCATACAAATATTATTTTCATTTAATTTACACTTATGTTTCGTATTTTTTATAAAAATAAGTAACATTAAAATAAGCCTACCCATCCTTGTCACGTAAAAAATCATGAACTCATTTGTCAATAAGGAATTTTTTCGATTCCATTTTAAATTTATTTATGTCTTCTATATTTTTAAGGAACGCAGAGACTTTATTATATATTTTAGGTGCCATGCCATAATTACTTAATAAAGCTGCCTTAGATTGATTTGCAGAAAGTTTAGTTTTATGTCGATAACTGTATAAATAATTATTGAAAATGTCAGGGTTCGATTTAAATATAATTACTTCATAGATGTATGTATAGGAATGAAAATATTAATATTTTAAGATTTTTATACAGTGGTTTGCAACTATCAGCACTCGGTATTTTCGTGATTGTACGAACACAGTTTTTTGAGCTTTAAATATATCTTCACGCTTTGAACTGTTTCCCCAAAACATAATACCTATGTTAGGGTAGATGCCACAAAACCATGAGAAACGGTTAGAAGAGCATTCTTTAGACAAAATATATAAGGCATAAGAACAATACCTTTTTTGTTCCAAGCGGATAAAGTTGCGGCACAACTAATCCAGTATATACGAGTAAATGTAATAATGATACGGGCGAAAGATACCGCGCATGCCGGTGAATAAGTTATGAATCTTCCAACAGGAACTGACGAAGCGTTGTGTTAACAATACATACTTGAACTTGTGAACTATTTTGTTACTGAATAATATTCCTGAGTAGGTAAACAATTTACATATATTGATACAAATTTATATTTATAATACCTACGTTAACTATAACTAGGGTTGCCAACCGTACTGTATTATGTGGTACTAGCTTTTGCCCGCGACTTTGTCCGCGTGGTCGTGATGGTGGGTGGTTAAAATGTTGCCCTATGCCCTACGTGAATTACTTGTAAATATATGATACATTTTAATAAACGTTTGTAGTTTTTCCATTTTTTGCCAAAATATAATGATTTTGCGAGTTTGATGCTCGTGAACACGCCTCATTTTATTATCTTTATATATTATTTTATATTAATGTAATCATAATAATAATGACTGTACCAAATTTTATCAAAATCAGTTCGGTAGTTTAGGCATGAAAGAGTAAAAGGTGGGCAGACAGAGTTACATTCGCATATATAATATTAGTAGGGACTTTACTTTATTTTGTGACTCCATACTATATCCTGTTCAAGAAATATATAGTACGCAAAAATACTATATTTCAGTACTTTATGCAACATTAAAATTAATCAATAAATATTTCACAATTTTTAACGCGTCTTTTGTTCGTCTGCCGTTATGTGAGTGTGCGTGAAATAAAAAAAAATATAAAAAAAACAAATGAGTTACAAATGACATTATTTTTAATTCTCTCTATAAAGTACTATATTTTTTGAACCGTACTATATTTGTATTGTGTTTTTAAAATATAATATATTCAAACACAAATAAAGTTGGCAACCCTACCTATTATAACCTTCAATCATTAATTTGTGCTTAACATTTGGGTTCGAAATACACAAAACCGTATATATTCGTTTTATTTTTTATTTTTGTGGAAACAGACAAACGAGTGGACGTGTCATTTTGGGAAAATAATTATTGCCATCCATGAACCTTAGCAATATTGACGGAATCAGCAACATGTTGTAAGCAAAACTTTTATTTACTAGTAAATATCGCAATATGGGATACCCAATAACACACTTAAGTAAACTACTAGACATTCACTTAAATACATCACTATACACTTAGGTATGTCCTCGCTACAAATGTGAATGTCACCCGAAATAACAAGAACGGAAGTTCGCTCAACAAAGAGAACATAGTAATACCTACTTGATGAACCATTCGCTTTTGCACTCTGGCAAATGGACTGACCCTGCCAAATGTCGATCAACACTTAAAGCTTGTTTCCCACGTTCTATGGTTCTACGTTATTCCCATGGCGTATATTGATTTTGAAATAGGCAACTAGTCTTTTCCTGCGTGGAACAGTTGAACTACATTGCAAACCCCGCATAGGTTGAAATTTAAAAAATGCTCGAACAGTTATTTTTTAATTTCGATAGCGATTCAATAATAACGTTTTTCTATTTTATTTTTTTGTTTGCAGGGGAACATTGGGGAGGCCTTGGCCGCCTTTGGGGTGGCGGGTGGCTTTTTACTGTATACTCCGGGGAAATATGCCCCTCTATCCACTAAAAACTCCTGGATTCTCCCAAACGTGTAAGTGAGGAGGCCTCTTAAACAGGGCCTTAACCACCGAGACTCCTCGTACGGGCTGCTCACTTACATATGAGTCCCAATCTCCCCTGTGTGGTCTGCAGCGACGGCCGGGAGAACTTGGCTACCCCTGCTCCTAGAAATTGCACCTGCAATGCCGACGACGGTGCCCTACACTAATCGCCAGCCAACCCCCGAACCCGAACGTTTTCTCTAGTTAAACCTCTATAAGCAGCTGCTCAGGAATCTCTGCTTGATAGTTATCATGAGAAATAAATGTACTAGGGACCCATGACTTCACATCGGTAAAATTAGCCTGGTAATAATCCCTTCTGGTACTGTTTAGATCTAAGATGATGGTACTTAAATAGTTAATACTTATGGCTTTTGAAGACTCCCACATTTTACCTATCTGTGTTATAGCTATATAATAATTTCTTCTGAAAGCTAAATAAATCTAATTATACCATATCTAATGTTCTATCTTAGTGTAACCTTTGTCTTCAAAGCTAAGAACATTCCAGCCTCTTCCCCTACTTTACATTAAATCACCTCGGATTTTGGGTAACTTACTGCTCCCGTCGGGCCCAATTGGCTTAGATTTTATTCAGCGAAGAACAGAGAAATTCTTTCTCTTCGATTTATACAAGTAGAATTTGAAATAACTGACTCTAGTACGAAATGCTGAGAATAACAGTGCAAATAATACTTTGTTTTGAAACTAATGAATGTTATGTTTGCAACGCTCCAATGGGGAGAAGTTAGTGGGCAAGACAAGTATAAATTCCACCCGAAGGCCTCCTATCTAACAACTAACATTAACGATATCAACAGACAAGGTTTTATGTGCCCTGCGAAGCACAGATAGCTCAACAATATTTTTAGTATCAGTCACCCTGGCACATATACATACATACTATATCATGCTTGTGGTTCAGCTATGCTTCTTTGGTTGCTATTTAGGTGTTATTATTAATATGCTTGCTACCAGAAAGAAGAAATTAAATTTTCCATTGAAACATAACCTGTATTTGTCTAAGGAAATTTCATTAAAGCAGTCTTATCAGCTAAGAAACGTTGTAACCCAGGGGAGGGCGAAATATAAAACCCTGCACGGCGCATGGAAGCATCATGTTTAGTCTGTATGTAATGTAAAAAAACTACGTATAGTTTTATGAGACCACTATGTATATGTTTTTGGCAGAAGCCCAAAAATTTATCGAAAATTATTTGTCATTTACGATTCTTTGAGAAGTACATATGTACTGTACCTTCAGGTTAGTACCTTTGTCGTCGAAAAATCTTTTCTTTTTACATAGATACTTCTATTTTCTAATATTTATATTATCAATTAAGTTTAAGTTAAATTTATTCATAGGATAATTATTTTATTTTACTCAATTCCTTACCTGTCCAGTCTGCTGACACGTTTATTCAAAGTCACTACAAGTTACCTCACTATGGGTTCACAATGTATCCTTCGTGTGCAGCTCCGACTCGTATTTTGTGGGTTTCGTCTCTCTTAGAAAAAAGTTTAGACAAGAGGAGGGCAGAATACAAACATATATGTATATAGAATATGTAAATCTTCCTTCTACGAACAATTATGATGTATGCGTAGGTAACTAAATATATGTATGTATATATAATTGTTTTAAAATTAAGGTGTCTACACAATATATGGATATTATGTTTTTAATTTATTTAGGTGAACAATTATCTCGATATTAATTTATGAGAGCTATCTCGTAACTAATTCATAGTGATGTAAACGCACTTTTTATAGATCTAGTTTTCAAAAGTATCTTAGTATTTTAAGCGCACTTTTAATATATCGAGTTTGTAAAAGTAATCTCTTGTTATGTGACAAGATTTTAAATCGCGTACGCTTTGCGATACCAGCGAGGCTGTAAAGTTCCGAACTAGTCTCTTTACGGCTGCTCTCATCGTAACTAAATGATTGCACACCCCAACCAACCTGCAATAAGTTTAACAAGAAGTCCACGTGGCATGAATGTTACAACAGATAGA
Organism: Asbolis capucinus; assembly: GCA_018249125.1. Lineage (NCBI taxonomy): Eukaryota > Metazoa > Arthropoda > Insecta > Lepidoptera > Hesperiidae > Asbolis > Asbolis capucinus. Next base: position 9,388 of record DWJZ01005594.1, on the reverse strand, counting down.
TCTTCCCATATAAATTTTAATACACGTAGAAAATTAGAGTAGCTGCTGTAGCTGGAATAATATGAGAATATTTAAATTTAACCAGAGAAAAATGTTCAGTTCATCTTTTACGCCAAAGCAAAAAGATGTTACGTATCTTGCAGAAATAATGTCTATAAAGTGGCATCAAAAATATCTACATTCTTAACAGTAAAAAACCGCAAAATTTTATAGGAATGTCTTACTTGTAAGAATCCTCTCCAGTCTTATCTTTACCATCAGCTACTGAGCACGAATCTCTTATCGTAAGCAAAGAGGCCTAGATCATACTCAGGCATAGACATAGTCAATAATTGGCGCAGTGTTTTAGTTTTTCAAATTGTGAACAAAATTACGCTCTAAAATAGTTAAATAAATTTAACAAATTGATTCACAAACACATAAGCCTGTATTTAAAATTAATTTGAAATTGGAAGCAAACCAAATGCTATATACATTTATTTCAGATCGTAGACAGCAAGTTCATCAAAGCTCTATTGCCACATGTAAGAGCCTAGTATCATTTAGTGACACTAACAACTTCTTTATCAAGAAATGAATTTGTTACCTAAGTGGAGTCTCGAGATTGCCTGAAATTTATCTTCAATACCAACTTTCTCAGTCCAGGTACTTGGTGCCACAAAAACAATTGAAATCTGAATGTGTAATGAACTTCTTCACCTCTTCTTCGCTCAACTTTTCGTCTCAAATAATTTAAGTGTACTCAGCCCGCTACTGAAGCAACTTCTCCCGCTCAATTAAGTGTTTCGGCTTTCATTGCGAGAAACTTTAGCTCACCGTTGAATACGCCTCAAATTTGTGGGTACAAGAATGTCCCTTTCGCATGGCAATTGAAATGAATCCTCAAGTTTGTCGTCTAAAGAATCTCAATAAATATTGGTTAGTATGGGGAGTTTATGTACCAGGCAATACGTACAAGGCCATATTACAGTACATAATTCCATTTTACATAGTTTATCACCTTATTTTCTTTTGTTCGATTGTGAATCCCTAATGTTTTCACTATTCAATCGTCTATTTCTATATAAATGTTGCATTAAATAGATATATAAGTCACATATACGTACATATGTAACTGTACAATTTTACAGAATCGGTCGTTACAATTGTACGTTTACATAACACGTAATGCAGAAAAATAAATTTTGTATAAATTATTATTCGAAATTGGAAATACAAACAGACATATTACTAAGAATTCAACACAAACTTTATTTTCACAATTATAATACTAAATTCTTAACCTTACAGTATTGAATTACGGTTGATTTTCAATTGCAGACTATCTTGTCTATCGTATATAGATTATATCGCATAACACTTAAACGTCATCAATGAAGTATAATAATACTGTGGTTTTATTAATCATCACAAATAAAAAACATTGTTAAATTTATTGTACAAAACCTCCTACCTAAATAGCTGTAGATGGTTTAAAGACACATCTTACTAAGATAAAATTTGCTAAAATACTTAAATCTATGATTTAACCTACAAATTAAAATTAGTATTTAAAGCTGTAATATGAGCTCCCAGGTGACATTAAACTAAATGAACAGATTCATAGTTTTGTAACTGCAAATTGGGAAATAATGGTAACTTATATCCAAAGTCGGCACAGGAATAATTGGATCCGTGTTGTCCGCTACAATACGCAAGGGTAACAAGACCCATCACTGTGAATCAACACTGTCTAACCATTGATGTGGACATAACGGTATAAAAGAATGTATTCTTGTTGTATGCCTAAAGGTAACAAAGCTAATTGGATTCGGATCGATACTTCTACAAATCTCTAAGAAAGGTCCAGTAGCGGGAACAGGTATTCACGACTGAATGAACTCACATAGTAGCTACTGCAACACATGATTTTGCACTGCAACGGTGTGCTGGTCGTATTTTGTTTATCTATGAAATACATAAAGCCATGCTGTGAAAGCACCTCTTAGCACCTCTGTGCAGTAGTAAATTCTGTGCTCATAACTAAATCAGAATTACGGAAGGCAACGGACCCTTCAAAGGTATTTTGTATTTGTACTGCTTGGAACATTTTTCCTATCAATAATGTCAAAATTATGGAAAATGTCGAAGTTGGAAGGTCTGTTCTTGTAGTTTATAGACCGACTGTTGTGACGTGTGAGTTCGGACGTTGTCGTGTCCAAATTATAGAATCTATCTATGGAATAAGCAAAATAAAAGAAACTCTTAGTTTGTAAGTAAGTAGAGTATAATGTATACTATAGAAATTGAAAATGCTGAAAAGTAAAAATATCAGCAGGTGCACCCTCCGAGTGACAGTACTGGCATGTAGTGACGGCCACGTGTCACAACAATATACGACCACCAGAAACTCTGCGAACGTTTGTACCAAAAAAACGTTGTCGTATCGTGTTTGAACGAGCGTTTGAGATAGCTAGTCAGAGGTTTTCAAGTTTCTCTACCATCGTGTCCAGCACACACCTGCAGTAATACTTGTGCGGTTGGCTTGTGATCAATAACATCGACACTACATCACCAAACATTAACCATCGTTTTCTAGGAGTAAGTTTTTGTTTCGAGCATTGCTTAGGTTCAGAACGAAGATTTGACTCCGTATTCCACCATTTTTATCGTAAATGATAATGCGGTACAAAATTAATCTCATGTCTGTTTATCAAAACACTGCAGAGAGTATATCAGACGAGTACGTCAATTCGTTAGACACGCTGGCTTTTGTTCAGTTCGTGCGCCAAGTACTTATCAAGCTTTTCCTACTTTGCAAGTTTGATACTCATGACTGAATATTGTTTTGATGTAAAATTTAAAGTTACTCCTAACTCAGCCGTTGATTGAGTATCGTCAGTTTCCACAATTGCTTTTGACTAGTTTGTGGGCGACCCCGAGGTTAATTCTATTCATATCAAAACTTACATATCGGCTGTGTTCAAATCCATTATGTTTTATGCGTTCGTTTGTAGTAACACTACAATTGTAGTGTTTTTATTACAAAAGACCATTAATTATTTGATCCTTCTGACTTCAGACATTAGTAAAGAGTACTTTTACTCAAGTATCGTTCTTAATAAAGTGTACGAGAGTATCTGCCGAGATGCTCGGTGATTTGCGGTGACCAATGGGTCCTATTAGGGAAAGTACGCTTCTGTACAAGTTGACTTATGTCTTCTTAAATCGGTTTAGTACTGAGCTATATCGTACTTCCTGTATCTTGTTTCTTACTTTTATTTCAAAGTGCGATTTCTGAAAATGCTGCGTACAATAAATTGGTCGCCGTTCTCTGTTGTGCGTGATATAATTTTAGTATATCGGTATCGTTTAACTATGCGAACAAAGATTCGGAAACTCATTAGGAGTTTGAACCACTTCATGGTAGCTGTAGTCATTTTCAATTAAGTTAAATTTAAATAATGATTAATATACGACTAAATCAATCATTTAGATTTACAAATGCGATGTATGTCTGTATTAATTACATAAAATTGAGTACTATTAATTTGTGAAACGAATAATAATTTCACCCATATTTTAACCGTGTGTATTAATAATTAGGATATAATTTTCGAAGAGCAGAGATAAAAAAATAAATATTATTCATGGCACGATTTCAGTCCAGTAAATAACTTTTTTGTTGTGAAACGATAATAAAAATATGAAGGAGCTCACGGGTCTGAAAAGGTGTAGGCATTCACTACGATACGGTGCCGCTCCTTGAACAATATCATAGAGAAATGCTGAACGGCCACTCGGTCTCAGAGGCCGTTTCGACTGTAGCTCACAAACTTTTATGTTGTGAAACTTGGCTGTTTGTGCTTGACATTTATTGCTTTTATATTTTACGCTCTCTAGGGGAAGGTCTCGCTAAATGTTATTATACAATCTAGGCAGGAAATATTGTAGGTGCTTTGAACTGTTAAATCTGACTTGCCGTGCAAGTTTTGGGATATTTGACACGTGTTGCCGTTTACCTTCGAAGTCCGACGCCATTGTTACTTCTATACTCTATATAATAATAAAACTGTAACAGGGTATTTCTGTACGTTAAATATTTTTTGAAAATTTTGATGCTGGGAGGCTTTGTTATCGATATATCGAGACCAAAACATCTTTTTTTTGGATTTACTGTCTGTCTGTCTGTTTGTCTATCTGTTTTTCGGTCTGTTGCAGCGTCATGCAAAATGGACTGGACAGATTTAGATGAAACTTGATATAATTGGAGATTAAAACCTGAGAGTGGTTATAGGATAGGTTTTTTCCCATGAAGTGGCTTTGTTCCGGCAGCTCCGAAACCAATGGACCAATTTAGATTAAATTTTTCAGTTTTGTAGGTTATGTAATGATTATGGGTATATGATACTTTTATCCCAGAAAACTGTTTTGTTACCGTGGGATAATAGGGTAAACTTACTATGGCTACTCTTACCACTGGGCAACTCTTCTTCCGAAGCGAAGCTTTTGTATAACTAACATTGTTTTCCTTCCAAAATATTAGCACTTATTTAGGGTGTGGTTTTGTAATAAGCCAAAGATGCCCTAAACCGCCCAAAAACATGCCTAAAAGCATTGTACACAGTCTTAAGTTTGTATTCGTTTAAAAAGGCGATGACAGGTATTGTCTATCGAGACTTTAGGCTTTATCATAAATTTGTTTTTTTAATATATGTATATTTTGTTTATAATTTCATTTTTGATGTCAGGACTTTATATTGTAAAATTTTGACTTTGATTAAGTTAGAATTTTGTTTCCTATGACGAAATAAATGCATTTCATTTCGTTTCAATATGTTTTGCAAAGGTGTATTTTGCAAATCTTTATTAAAATACGAATAATTAAAATACTGTTTGTGAAAATTGGTGATGCGACAATGTGTAAATGTGAAGTAAATAATACAATTGTAAAACATTACAATAAATTCGTATTGTCGAATAAAATGGAATGATGTTGAAGAAAGCTATTGATTGTTATTTCTCTTGCTATTGTTAATAATTCACTCGCTCTGTGGTAATACGAAATCATTCCGATTTTTTCCCGATAAATAAATTAATAAATATCCTTAGATAATTCACACACGGCTATCTGATCCCAAACTAAGCCTTAGGTATGGTGATCAGACTACTGAAAAACATGCAGTAATATTTTTAAATTCATTCATAATATATATAGATATTTACACTCCGACACACAGAACAAACGTTCCTGCTTAGAACAGAAAAGCTAGACCTGGGTGGGAATCGAACCCACGATCTTCAGTATAGCGGTCAGGATTACTGACCACTAGACCAACCGGCCTGTCAAATGCCTGACTATAGTCCTGATGAAAAGGAGAGTCTTAAATGACAAAGCAGATTAACTTAGAAAAAGAATATTCATTAACTCTTTTCTTGTCACCTCCCGCTATCTTTCGTTTTTTAAGCCAGAGAGTCAAGTGTCAAAGCGATCTTATCTTGAACCAGGAAGTCAGTAAGGGCAACACTGAATTTTATCTTATGCATAATATCTATTGTATTTTAATTTAAAATACCTATATTATAAACTTTCCATAGTGTTGTTGAAAAGCTGTCTATTATCGGCTGATGTCAAGCACAAGAGGCCATATTTGATATAATGATTTACTTTTCATTAATTATTTAATAATCAACGAGCATTGGCATGGACGGAATACTTTAAACATCTTTTTTTATTTGTTAGTTAAATGTAATAAAACAAAATGTTAATATAAGATTTGGATAATCCTTCCATCCTCATCTCAACCCATCATGGCCCAGTATTGAGCACGAGTCTCTTCTCTGAATAAGAAAGTTGAGGCCATAGTCCATGCTGGCCAAGTGCGCATTGGCAGGCTTCACACCCCTTTGAGTTTTGTAAACACTCTGGTATGCATATTTCCTCACGATGTTTTCCTTCAACGTTATAACGAGTGACATTTTAAATGCACAAAACACACATAGCGGACCCCCCGAGTAGAAGACCGAATTCTTAACCAGTAGGCTATCATTTATTTGGATAATACATAAGTGAAAACCATGTTAAAAATTTTACATGAGCATTCTATAAGCTTAGCTATCACAAAAGTCTATTGATTGTGTAGGCCAGGACAACACCCTGACGTTTTCTATTGCTAAATACTTAGTGGTCCTCAAAGCGCATTGTCAAGCATTAACATGAAATCGGAGCCAAGGGTCTGCAAATGGCTGGACTTTTATGATTTTTAAATAAGTCCCAAGAACATATTTTTCAATAAAAACGAGCTTAGTTCGACTGTTCTTCATAAGTGTCGATACCTGTTAAGTTGCAGAATGGACGAGTTTCCAGATGCACTTGATCTCAAAATGAAAATTTTTGCAAGGTCCATTCACTACTGCTGTTTGCATTTCATCTGCAGTCAAATGACGTCACACTACGTAAAAAGGTTTCACAATTCTATTTTGTCTAAAATTATATACAAATCATGGTTTAAATAATGAAATCAAAACTAAACAGCAAATTAAACAAATAAATGCACCGTTTTAAATTTTGTGAAAAAAATAACACATCATGAAATCATATGTAATCTGGAACCAGAGATTTTCCTAGTAATTTTTGGTAAGACGGACAAAAGTTGTTCATCGATGTCATTTTGTAGAATTCGTTTAATGGGGAACGTAGCTTAGACTTTTTGGTGTGTGAATTTTATGTTTGTGTTAATGACATCGAACAGTTTTGTATTTTGTAACAGTTTTGTACAGAATTGAATGGCATAGTGTGTATTAGGTAATAAATAGATCCAATATATTAAAATAGACTCTACATTGGCATCATAGTTATATTGCACGTGCCAATAGTGCGGTGAGCACAATAATACCATTTTAAGATTCATTCATAAGGTTTCAAATTATTAAAGTCATATTCTTTGAAGATTTATGATGTGTCCAACACCCAGCTCGGAAAATCTTATTTACCTTAGTTGAAGTACTCAGTTATATGATTTTTTTATTTCAAGTTGTCGAGTTGATGTGTCAAAGAAGTGTTTTCTGACAATTGTCTTTCAGACTTCGTGCTGGCAATGCGGCGACGCTCTGAATAATCAGACGATCAGTGAGCTAGCTTCGGGCGTTCAGTTTGTCGTCGCTTAGAAAGATATTTTCTTTCTTTATTCACATTTCTACCGCACTGTTCTATTTGAGTTGATATACAAGTTTCTTTTTGTAAGAATAACGTTTTAGCTTTATACTGACTGATGCGTTTTCGCTGTAAATAAAAATGGCTTCAAGTTATTGGTGACTTCTTGTATAACTATGATTTTACGTCTTAATTGCAGAAGCTTGTGGGTAAGGTAAAACAATGCGATCTAGAAATTGCTGAAGTTTAGAAGGGGTTCGATTGAAGTCCTATCCAAAGGTCGTATTCACGAATTAATAGTTCACACTTCGACAGATCTTCAACTTAATCAGATCGAAACGTATTTCTTACTAATCGTAAGAAACACACAAAATTTCCTGACTGTATTGTTAACCGTTGAGGAGTTCCCTTGCCTTGAGCCAATTATACATTGTCATCAGGATAAAAACTTTATGTAAAATTTCCGCTCTGCAGTGTAAGAGGAAGTGGGTCTAATTAAGCTTGAAAGATTTGACCCGTAACAAACAAATATACTAACATACACTGCAATTTTAATAAAAGCTTGTATTAATTTGCCCCTTCCCATTTTGATTGACGGTAGTTTTCATGGATTGCAGCCATTAATTGTTTACGATTTTTATTGATTAATGTTTAATTTCTAGCTGTTTTTCTAAGCTGTGTTACTTTAATTCTTAAGAAACTAATACTGTACCGGAAGGGATAAAGTATTACTTGTCAAATATTTTTGTGTCATCATTAATTAATCTAGATTCTAGTATTGCATTCCTTAGAAATAGATGAAAAAATGAGGGTATTACTAAATTAATATTAACCATCTAAAGCTGGAACTTACCATCAGGTGTGATAGGGATCAAGCACTAATTTATATAAAGTAAAAGCAGACAAACATACAATAAAAATGGTGTGTTATATAATATTTCTACAAGCTTTAAAGTATCTGCGCTGTTCACTTTATATACGCACATACATATGTAGGTACATTATCCATGTAACCAATGTTTCGTAGACTCGCTTTTCCGTTTGAACATATTTTTATAATCTTTGAATAATAAAAAGAAACAATATGCTTTATCCATCTTTTATTATTTTTAAATAGGACGAGGTTTACATTTTTTCTATGCGTTATTGTAATGGCTTAGAATAGTTTCTCATGCTGGCAGACCAGGATGTTGTAAGAGTCGAGGCGATGGAAGCCGGTTGTGAGGTGGCAGGGCTGCATATAAGGATTATAATATCCACAAACTTTCACCCATAGTTTTGCTCGCGTAGTCTGTTGATAGGCAATTTCTTTCCCTGGGGCCATCTATTGCATAGAGCTAGGTTAGCTTATATTAAAGAGGTACGTATTTTATATAAACACGTATCCTATTTGATTCGTCCTGCCAACACCATAGATTATCTCATCCCAAACGGCTTAACAGAGTAGTCAATGTGTGGGTTTATAATGTTAGGTAAGGATTAGTAGGCAAACAATTAGCGTTGTTTCGCTAAATTATGCCTAAAGCGCTTAGAAAGACAAATAAACCAATTGCTTCTAATAAAATAAGGTAAAAAATTAATATTAAGAAAATCGTTAACGATATGTGCGCTCTGCCACTGCTCACGTTCAGGACGGACTGGGAAAGAGGATTGTTGGAATTAGAATCATGATTTGGCATGGTTAGGTACAGTACACATATTATTTAAACTAACAAATAGACGCCATAAAACAATGAATTTCTAAAGTTTCTAACTTTTCGGTGACTTTTTTTTGTTATGATTTTAAATAATCAGCGCTTGACAATAGTGCCACCTGATGGAATGGATGAAATAAAAAATTATAAAAAAAAATTAAAAATATATACATACAATATGTATCTTATTTACATGTGTGTATTCCAAAACTGTAAAGAAATTTTTAATTTACCTAAATGTTGTTTTAAGATGTTCACTACTGAGCACGGGTCTCTTCTTATACTGAGGAGGCCTTCACCTTACAACACCTCGTTTCTTCAATGCGGCTTGCTGGAGGAGTTAGGAGCCAACTAAATGTGAGATATTTTTTTATGCCATTTTATTGTAATTTATACCGATTTTATGCCTTTCGAAAACCTCCGATAATTCAACGATTGTTATCGATACCAACCAAGATCGGAGGTTCGGCAACTCTGAAGCACGGAAGCGCTCATGAAAGTTATGCCACTAACGGTCACCCATCGTCATACAGACCGCGTGGCAATTGCTTAAATTTTTTCA
>DWJZ01005593.1:0-13875 GCA_018249125.1 Asbolis capucinus | reverse complement strand
CGCTGGTTTGTGTAGATGGTCTCTTTATTTAATCTTACTTCAGGATAACCACGGGCATCAATGTCTCTGCACTAATTCCTCAACACTCACATCACTACACTAACGGCACTGTACACTAATAGCTCTAGTCACTTCTTAACTTTTCTGTTCTCTTCTTTCCGGATTCGTTTTCGAAACTGAGCTGCCTGCTCCGTATCTCCGACCGCCGTATATACCCCTAATTTCTATACCGCTCAAACATTTTCTATCTTGTTCTTTCAGTTCTATTTCGTCCAGATTAATCAAAAAATTTCCATTCTGTATTAAATTATAAACTATAAAAACCAACATAAAACTTGGGGTTCGAACCATGAACCTCCGCCTCAGTAGTCCGACCATTTCCCACAGAGCCACTTAGCTCTGACAGCTTGCATCGAAATTCGTTAACAGTTGAATCTACGCGACAGTATTATAAATATGGAACTCATTCCGGAAGAAACACTTGCAACAATGGAGGGTGGAACAGTTGTAGTGTCTACGTGTTTATAAACTTCGTGGCTTTACAGAAGAATTCATAACAAATAATGAGATAAAGCAACATGAAGACTCGCGGCGGAGCGCGGCCCGGACTCCGTCGACGTCATACTCGCACATCTTCAAACTAATATATTTTTGATAATTGCACTTGTAACTCGTTCTTTTGAGAACGATGTTTGTCCGAACCCTGTTGTTTTTATATTAAAACTAGTTTTATCCCCGACTGCATCCGCGTGTCACAGTCAAACGGAAAAGGTAACTACGGGCAGAGTCACTTTCTCATTTATGATAATAGTTTCCGCCCGCGGCTTCGTCCACGCGAATACTTTTCATCTATGTATGTAGAGATAGACTATAATCTATCTCTGTGCCAATTTTCATTCAGATCAGATCAGTAGTTTTTGCGTGAAGAGGTAAAGAAAAACATCCCTTCATCTACCCTGAGTAACTTTCGTATTTATAATATTACTGGGATAGTAGCAAGGAACGTGCGCACAAGAGCAGACAGCTCTCGTGATGGTGATGTCGTGCCGCTGCACATCAGATACCTTCATCTATATTTTTGGTGATATGTCTTTTATTAATGTACCACTCCCGCGCCCGAGGCCGTGCTTCGGCGATGTTCAATATCATTTTGAATATAATTCAAGAGCCAATAACTTTTGACTGAAGAAAGCGACGCTTCATTTCAAAAGTGCGACGCGTACTCGGCTCGACACGCTCCGTTGTGTTCGGAGACAACTTCAACTTCAGCACTTGCCCATTGTGATGTAAATTGAAAACATTCAGCACGGGCCGCCATCACAACGATCAGTACCTGTCGTTGCGCAACACCGCGTGTCGCACGGCCGCGGCGTGGCCACACACGTAATAACCGGCAGCTCCACATTATTAGCATTAGTCGTTCTTACATGACAACAAATTCAAACTATTTACAATACAATTTATCAATTGACTTGACTCATTATTATAAATTGCCATTTGACTAGACTCATTGTTAAAATATAAAGTATTATAATTTACATATTTTATTACGTCCTTAACGCTTTAATTTTTAACCTTTACAATTACGCGGTCCAAGCATAGTGTACCTATGTAAACAAATCAAATTAAACGCATACTCAACCGTAACAATTGCTGTATAAAGCTCATATTTCAATACGTTTATCTGGAGTTGCAGTGTTTAGCAATGTAATGGTCGCGGTGTAGGTGTACGCACGGCGTAGATTTACGTAGCGTTTCGTAGCACTACGAGTGTCGTAGTTCGCCGTAGCACGGATTATATGTATTCGGAGCTGCGCTACGAAAACTGGAACAATACCTATTATGATGACGTCACGGAACTGCCTAAGCCGAGTGTGCTGCATTATGTACTGGAAACAAATGATTCCATGTTTTAATGTACAATTACATATAATAATATTAATCGGTTAGGATCACCACCTAACATGGCTTGATCATTTGGAGCTTCGAGACAATTGATTGGAGCAACGTGGTGAGGTATGTCTTGGGCGCCATCTCTTCTTGAATAAAGTTCGGAGTTCTGTCGTGGAGCAATCGCTAAGGTGTTACTAGCAGCAGAATTTGATTATTCATTTGAAGAAGGATTTTATTAATTTTGCAAGACTATCGAATCGAAATAACATTCTGTAGAAAGTTACGAATGTTATCAAAAGTCAATAAAGTGAAAATCGCGTAATCCCACGATCGGTTTTGCATTGAAAAGTCAGTCTTAACCAGATCGAACCAGTTTGGTTTACTCCTTAAGTGAGTGTGGAGCACAGTGCGCACAGGAAATTGGATTCTTGGAGACCCCGTCGATGTCGGAGTAAAAAAATATATCATTTATTGTTCCCGAACGAAACAGACTGCACACTGTGCTCAACAATCACTCCGCTGTACTCAGATCAAATGTTACATTTACATGTAAGATCTAAATAAGGCTGTACTCCACGTTCCGCGGGAGTCCACATAATACATACATTTATAATATTTTCTTATGGAAATGGTAAAATAAGTCGTATTGTCGTACTAGCATCATAAACGTTAATGTTTAATACATAACAAATGAATATCGTCGGACGTGTACGTCGGACACGGACAGCTGATCCCACACTAAGCAGTAGCTTGTGCCGTGGTGATCAGGGAACTAGTGAACATACATATGTATATATTTTTAAATACATATATATGTACATAGATATTTACACCCAGACATACGGAACAAACATTCCTGCTCACCACTGAAAAGTTTGCCCTGGGTAGAAATCGAACCCACGACCTGCGATGTAGCAGTCAAGTTCACTACCCACTAGACCGACCGGCCTGGTTGTGAAGATGGTTGTGTCTTGTGGAGGCGCGAGCCGGCGAACGGACTCACGAGCAGATAAACAATAGTTCGTCCGCTCATACATGCTGGCGACAGCTTCCTCCAGGGTGAGGCTACTGCTACAGGAACATCGGAACCTACTAAAAGTGCCAGTGGTCGTATGTTGTCCATCTTTATAATATTAAAAATGCAAAAGTTTCTCAGGATGGATTAATGGACGAATGGATAGACGGACAGACGGCACAGTAAACATTGTAACTCTGTCAGGCAAAAACTAATATTTGGATGTGAATGTAATTTGGTGCAGAGATAGGTTGTGCTCTGAGATAACACATAACATTGGAGCCGGCTGCACAATCTAGTTAATAATATTAGTAGGATGTAGTGCTAGTGTGGATAGATCTATAGGATTTGCTTCATGTTATAATGACGGCGCACAGTTCATACAGTCGCAGTCAAACACACAAACACCTGTTGGTCAGTACCTATATTAGTGTTAACGAAATATGTACTGTTCAAAGTTATTACAAACTGGCTTCACAATATGCAGAAGATACATAGATATTAACATACATATGAGCATACCATGTTATTATTGAATTTATTCGAAGGGGTGGCGGGTACGTGTAAGTCTTTACTAACATTAGGTGTTAAGGTTTTTTTTTGTATTTACTGACATTATATGATGCTGTGGTGATCGAATTATTTTTAATTAATTATTTTTATGATAACATCATTGAAATGCCGTAGCATCACGATTCAAATATAAAATGACGCGGCAGTAATGGAACAATGGGAAAAACACTAAACATATGTATGTAGTATGTAGCAAGGGTCGTCATACAAGTAAGTTTATCGCGGGACTCTACAGAACGGTGCAGCGACGCCGGCCGTCATGTACCGCAGCAACACCGCGCAACATCACAGCAACTTCTTTCTATTCATTCCGCAATCTTAATTACTTTGTTAGAATGGAAGTTAATGGGTTTTTAAGGCACGAGCTCAAATAATATCCCAAATAAAAACGTTTGTTCTGCTAATGTCGGTTAATGTTAATGGCCAGTGTAATTAGACCGTTCTCGGGGAGTGAGCCCGTGGCGGCGAGCGGGGCCCCTCGCGCCGCTCCGGACACCCTGGCGGGGACACTGCCTGTGGAGAGAATGGTCCCAGGGTCGATCATCGGCTCAGATGAATTATTGTTTTCAGGTTGTGAGTTTTATCTGCATAATGTTTGTGTTTTTAATGTGACTGTGCGTTTATTTATATATTGAATTTAACATACATACTGTATATTTAATACTATATAACAAAACTCTATGTTACTGGGGATTGGAGCTTGTTAGCATTGTATGATCTGATATGCTTTATCGGGAACAGAATTGGAGGTGATGAAAAATGGAGAAAAGTTTATTTTACGACTTTATATTGATAATAAATATATGTATATTAATAATAGTAGTAATCGTTTTTAAATTTGAGCAATAGAAACAACGGTCGACGGGTCGCGGGACACAGTGTGGGAATACATAAACATTTTCAATCTGAATTTAAATAACACTGACAATTTAGTGAAATAGTGCGCGAGCAGGGCTGCCGGAGTCGATGGAGTCGTCGACAGCTCCGCGGCATGTTGACCACCGGCCGTGAGCCTGCAGCTGCTGGTGCCTCGTTGCCGAGTGCACTTCCTCGCTCGTTTATTTCTTAGTTGTTTTACAAAAAAATGCCGTGTGAATGTTGTGCATGTCATGTATATGTAATTATACAGTGAACAGTCTACTTCAAAATAATTTATTTTTCAATTCACTTATGATCGTAATATTTTCGGAACCTTCTACATGCATATAATTCCTCTCATTATAATTTATATTTGAACGTGCTGGTATTTGACTGGCCTGACCTCTCTTGTAGGCCGGTCGCGTGTTTCATTCCCATCCAGATCACTTTTTTCTGTGAAACGAGAAAGTTTGTTTTGTTTCGGGGTATAGAACATACTGCTCTTAAGCCATGTCTCCGTCTCCCCCTCTTGTAGCAGAGTTACTTCTTTGAATAATCTTTTCAATGAAACAAGTTATTGAAACGTTCATAAACTAAAAAAAATACGTTCAAGAATTTATTTTGAATTTTAACTCGATCTGGCAGCGGTTACATTCGAAAGCTGGATCCTTAAATTCTGATCCCGTCAACTACTCGTATGTACAATATACGGTCGTTGTAAATTAATCTAATGCATTACTTTTAATAAATAAAAATGACAGCAGAGGTGTATTACATTGTTTACTAGCTCCCAGTTATCAACAAGACGCGACGCAACACGAAGCTCAGTACACCAGCCACAGCTCGGAGTGTTTTAATATTCATGAGTATGTTACATGTGTACATCAGATTTATAAGTCGTATATCGTGTCGTGGCGCCGCGTGTTATTACAATGTTCAACAAATTATCTTCCCAACGACTGGATCGATTAAACTATCTGTCTGAAGCGTCGTTGCTCAGCGGCGCGCGTCGGCCACCACTGATCCGGCGAGATAGTAACTATCGCAGGGGGAGGGGCGCTAGTGAAAAACTCTCATAACCACAACAACAAGTATACAGTTGTTGTTACACGGGTATGCTGCTAATATTACAAATGCGAAAGTGTTTTATGACGGATGGACGTTTGTTTCTCTCTTACACAATAATTACTGGTCGGATGTAAATCAGATTTGGCACAGAGACAGTAATGAAGCACATAGGTTACTTTCTATCCTAATCCTACAAAGATTAAGCAGTTGGTGGAAGCTACTATTACATAAATACATCGTTTGAAAAAATACCCATTGAGTACTGTACGGTGTTCGACCGCACGTTGCTGGGCGCGCTGTTCACCCGCACTCTGCATGTTAACTCAGTACACATCACGTCACGACGCCGGGCGATCGGGAGTGCTCAATCATTCATTTATTACTATACCGCACTATCACTCAGTCTCAATAAACTCTCTACATTCACACTAGACTTTCAATGATCTATCAAAGGTGTCCCGCGACAAGTATAATGAAGCCCAGCGAGGACGGGGCCGTCCGTGTTATCGGCGGCGTTCTTGTCATCAGGAACCTCGTCTACACTGTGCTAACCCTCGCTTACAAGCTACGTATTGACGCGACTGCTGTATTGTAACAATGTGTTCCTGTTCGTTGTGGACCCTGCAGCATCAGGTCCCACCTTCTAAAGGTAAAGTCTCCGGGCTTTATACTAGCCAGTATTATTCTGATGGTAAGAATCGTGCATGATTGTAGAAGTCGTTCCTGACTGGCGACGCGCCGCGGGGATCATTTACCTTCAGATCACCGATCGGCTCGTTCGCTTAAAATTCAACTGAAATGTATAAAGGATTGTTAGTATTTACCATGAATGATGTAGAAACAAATTGAGTACAATAATTAATATGGGCAAGTGAAAATATAAAATATTAAACAATGTTGAATGCCTCTAATATAACACCGTACACTTTCCTCGCGAGCGAGCGAAGGCTGAATGTAATTTTGACAAATCACCTCGGCCAAGGCTGCAGAAAGTAAACAAAGCATAAATCCAAATAAACGTGGGAGCAGTAGGTGGGAGCTATGACATTCCCATTTGGAACGAGGAAATCGTTAAGTCGCTATTAACAAAAGGCTTTCGCAAAAAAGATTATGGGGAGTGGAACAAAGAAGTGACGCTCCACCGCCGCCGCGACTGCCGCCACCGCCGCCACCGCCGCACCGCCGCCACCGCCGCCACCGCCACCGCCGGCACCACTGCCGCCACCGCCGCCACCACCACCGCCACCGCCGCCGCCACCGCCGCCACCGCCACCGCCAGCGCCGGCACCGGCGACGCCGCCTCCGCCTTTGTCTTTTTAGGTTTGGGCGAAACGCGAATGCGCTTCTATAACGATTACCTAGTCACTATGACGCGGGTTATTCGGTCTCAGTTGTGTGGTGCAGTCATCGGCCGATAGATAGCTTTTCAACATAAGTCAACCATATTGACTAGAATACAATCTGTTCCTAGTGGGTGTCTGTCTGCACACGGAAGATGATTGGAAAATAAAATTAATGAGGATTTTTGTTAGGTATAGAACAATAACTATAATTTAAAAAAATGTTATCCAATTTGCTTGCGATGCAGCGTCGTGCGTTCGTTGTTTAAAAAGTAACAATTTAAAGCATCTGGTGTCTGGTCGCCAGCTCCACTGAAGCAGCTATTCATATTATCTGTATCACGAGAGCAACCAGCGGCACAATATTTTTATAATGATTATTCAAGCCATCTCAACCCATCACGGCTCACTATTGAACACGGGTCTCTTCTCTGCATGAGAAGGTTAAGGCCACAGTCCACCACGATGGTCAAGTGCGGATTGGCAGACTTGACACACCTTAGAGTATTGTAAACTCCCCTGCATGCAGGTCTCCTCGCAATGTTTTCCTTCATCTTCAAGCGAGTGACATTTAAATGCTTAAAACGCACTTAACTACAAAAAGTCAGAAGTGTGCGCCCTGAGATTCAAACCCGAACCCCCCAGTAAGAGACCGAACTCTTAACTATTATTTGAGTAACGAACGTTATTACAAATTGAAGAGTTCCCGCGCTCGTCCGACATAATTATCATTCAAAAAGAATTCTCACTGTCATAATCCACTTCAAATTGTGATCGCCTCCTTTCTTTACAGATCCCAGCCGAAGATGACGTAGACCGAGTCACGATGAAGAGCGCCGGCTTGGTTCTGACACTCGTCTGGGTCATCTCCTTCACTTGTACTCACGCTAAGATAGGTAAGAATTATTATTTTATTGAAACTCCTCGCAACATGAGTCGCCCCGCAGCACAGGGTATTAACTTATATAAATTAATACAACCCCGGGAACTACAGATATGGACTTTATATTAGATTACTGGAGCTTTGAGATGAGTACGTGAGATGTGTTAGCCGCAAAATGATTCTATCTCTTTTTGTTTCGTTTTCCTCAGTTGTAAGAGTCCACCATTGGGTTCCAGGTTCGTAGTGAATTAAGGTGAAATAAAAATGTACAGCAAAAAAAGTCTGACTAACCTAACATAAACTAAACTAAACTAGCATACACAATACATACAGTAAAAAGTCCGTAAGTCATTTTTCAAATTAATAACAAAATATATATAAAATAAAAATCATTATTAAACCAACCTGTAGTCTCGGTAGACAATACCTGTCATAACAACACAAACTTGAGCTGGCCGGCGAATAAAACTCCCGGTACTCTTTTACATTTAAAATTACAATTGGGAAGCTTTATAGTTTCGTCATGTCCGTCTGTGCGCCTGCAATAAGGCGCAGGGATCCTAACTGCTAGATTGTTTTAGTGACCATGGATATACATACAAACATGATAATAACTGAATCTTTAAATATATTTTATCTTTCTCCTACTGTTCTCCTACTGTTCTCCTGCTGTTCTCCTGCTGTTCTCCTGCTGGTCATTGTTTTTAGTGAAATATTTATCTCGTTAACTCATTCCGTTAGTTCGGTATTTTAAAATTATAATAGATCTTACTTTATTTATTGATCCGCTTAGGTACTATTTTAATGCGATAATTTTTGTTACGTTTATTGTCATAACATTGTGAGCCCGCTAATATAAATAACTAGAAACTGCCCTCGCTTCGCTTCGGAAGAACCAGTTACCAGAAAACTGTAACAGTCAGACATACACTATCACGGATTTGTTAGTAGACATTCATGTCCTCTATAAAACTGTAGCACATCACTTTACTCTAGTGTCAATAATTTCCGCAGCGTACGCGATATAAGGATTTTTTTGGTACTTTTTTCACACTTTAGGTTACAGTGTTGAAATTTTCAGGTGGATCCCTATTTTTTCTCGTATTAAATACAGTATGTTCATCAGGGATTATGTAGGATTCTAATGGTAAAACATTTTTTTAATCGGTCCATTAGTTTTGGAGCCTATTCAATTCAAATAAACAAACAATCAAACCTTTCGTCATTGTGATATTACTAGATAAATATTTTTGGACAACTCCCACACGGCCATCTGATTCCAAACTAAGCATTAGCATGTACCACCTGTAGCATGTGGCGTTCAGTTTACTGATAACAATACATTGTATATTTTCACATATGTCTTCAACCCTTTGATGGCCCACTACTGAGCGCGCAATATATTTTTGACATCCAGTTTATCCTGGGTGGGAATCAATACCTTCAGCGTATCAGTCAACTTCATCTTGCGAGGCTGAACCTCAGCCTGCAGCCAAAGATGTATTCAAACAATTCAACTATTTTCCTAAACTAAAGAGCAAATGAACGAGTTAACCGGATTACTGTTATTGTAAAAAGATTAAATATGAATGTATCCCAGCAGACCAACTTTAAATACTGTAAAAACAATGGAAACAAATAGTCGAACGAACACTACAAATAGAAGTAGCAAACTGTCGTCACTAACACGGACACAAACATGAGCGAACACTACGACGGCGAACAACCAACATTTACATAACACGACCTTTGTGTTTGTACAGGATCATTTTATATTTTTGTGATGATAAAATATTAAAGAGTTACCCTCCTGCGCCCTTTTGAAGGGAACTTTTGTGGTATCGTTGTGATTGGAAACTAGATGCAACGAGAAATGCTCATTACTCAAAGTCCTTAAAAAACCTTCCTTATCTATCGTTTCTACGATAGGTCGAATACTGACGCAAAGGTCTGTGATTAATTCGTAGTTTTCGTTTGTAATCTGTTTATGATTGAAAACATATGAATACAAAGAATCCCGTTCACGACCTAAAGCTATAGATACGAGAAGTGCAGCCGGTTATACACCAGTTGATGGTAAGTAGGTTGAGGCCGCCGGAGGAGCTGCCGGCCAGCGCGCGCAGGGCCGGCGACAACATGAGCATGCGCTGGGTAAAGGGAAATAGTGTTTTTATTGTTTGGACATATGTATCTTTCAAAATGCAAATGAATTAGAACTATGTGTTATAGACTCTGCTCATCTTGAAGTCTAATAATATTTACTGTTGTAGATACTCACTATCTGCGCCGCCAATATTACGATCCAGCTACAATCCACCTGTAACCAACTTCCATACGCTTAGATATATAGAAATATCGTCTGGATAAACACATTAAGAATACCAGTACCATATGTATTTATATATATATAGAATACTTATACATTATACATATATATGTATATCAAAAAATAATCAAGTTAACAAAATGAAAGTAACGAGCAACAAAGTTCAATAAGACAGTGGTAGGAAGTGGTTTGTGTGCAGCTCTGTTGTATGAGCAAGCAGCGTGTGCCGGTGTGGCACAGGTAACATGTCATTATGAAATGTGATCGGTGTTCCGCGCGAGAGCCGCGCGCAGGCTGGCGGAACAACAAATCATTTGGATTTACATACGTCAGCCCTCCATTATGGCACAATTATGGTAAGTAAATTGGAAATGAGATATTTGTGTGAGATTAATGCGGCGGAAAATTAGAACGCTCGTGTTGTGAAGGTGTTACAATAGTAATAAAAATATTAGCATAAGCTTTGTGATTTTCCCTAATTTACGGCACGTGTGCCTTATTGTGATGCTAATGAGGCTGTTTTTTGAACTGACACGAGTGAAATTTATGATTTTAATTCAAATTTGGGTAATTTCGCACTCCGGGTTACACTTGTTTCGTACATAAGCTACAAAAATACTAAATTTCATCATCTAAAACATTCATAATTTCATCTGAAGTGGTCCACTGATTTCGGAGTTACCGTACTAATTTTAACCGGTTATCCCGTGGGAATTAAGACATTCCATAGGATAACACATATCCTATAAGCATTCTCCGGTTTTCAACACACAAATAGATAGACAGTCAGATAAACAGACAGACAATAAATCCAAAAAATCTTTTAGTCTCTATATCGATAATAAAGTCTCCCTGCATCAAAATTTTAAAAAAATACTTAATCTACAGAATTGACTCCGTTACAATTTTTGGTTAGTAGTATAGATACTAAGTACATTGTAAATGTTTGAAGTTGTACTACGGATAGGTGGGATAGGTGGGATAGGTTTGTAATGTGGCTGATAGTGATCTTATGAATTTGCCGTCGGATGTATGTACATATTATATCATTTTTGTCATAAAATTACAAACAAATAACAATATTGCTTTATGTGATAGTACCGTTGAAGATATAGAATAAGTAGGGAGTTAGCGGCCGCGCGGGAAATCAACACGACATCTGGCGGAGACAAATGATAAAAGGAACGGGAATGAGATCCGACTGGGATCCGGCCGTGAATAGATTTTCGTTCATTTTAGCTACTTATTAACAATGAATATAAAAATTATCTTAATCTATTTGAAGTTAAGACAAAGGTGTATTTGAGGAGTAGTTTGTATTTTCAACTTGTATTGATCTGGCCAATCATACTTGAATTGATTTCATCGTAGTGATCGCTAGACTCAAGTAAGGCAGGTGCGGTTGGAAAGACAGTGGATCGCTAGTAACAAAAAATGTTTTGTGCCTTTGTGCTTCGCAAGGACTGTAAAACTGTCGGTGACACTTGTTACCAGCAGCTTGCAGTCGTTAAATCTTATTAAAGGCTTTCCGGTTGGCTTAAACACTTCTGATACTTGGGTTGACTAAGAACTGCTCCACCAGTATACTCTGGAACAGAGTGGTTGTGGATATTTTCAGTTACGAGTAGAAACCTGTGCGCAGTAGTGAGATGTTAGTGGGTTAGGCCGTTACAGTAGCATTATTAAATTATAACGTTATCGTTGCCCTTGAATAGTAGCTTTATTTGCTATTATTCAAGGGCAACGGTTTGACGGCGAAGGTAGATACTTTTGAGATGTTTAAGTTATGTAAACGTTTAACTTATTGCCAATTTCGTTTTGCAACCTTGTCATTTAGAAGTAAATCCGTGTTCTCAGACATTAATAACAGTGTAGTTTTTAAATAACAGTAATAAGTGTGGTCATAAAGCTGGCGAATGAGTCGACAGGCTACCTGGTGACATAGAAGTGATCTCCGCCTGCCATGGACATAAGCAGGGCCCTTGAATGTCGCTAACACTAGCCAGGAAAGAAGTGACCGACCAGCTAGCCGGAGAAGATAAAGAAAAAAAGGGAAAGAGTACATAGTCCAAACGACTGGTGTCAGTAATCTCGGAGCTCAGGCACACGTTGGCGTCCTGAAATTATAACAAAAGAAGAACGGGAAGGACAATAACGGACTGGTATTTAGAATAAGAAAAGTTAAAAAAAGTAATACGAACATGTTGTGTTTTACGATAAAGTACACTTTACCTGTAATTTGTGCAGAACGAGTTAATATTATATTGGAGGCAGATACAACACAAGGACGCAAGGAGGCGCCGTGATACGGGAGCTCGATGTCGCTCAACGAGCTGTGGAGGCTAATGGAGCGCGCTATGTCGGCATTTCACGTCGTGATCTAGCCAGCAAGGATGGAACCCCTAGACAAACGTGGTTAACGGATATTAAGGGTGAGGGTAATGAATCGGCTGAAGTGGTTTTGGTCTGTCTCCATGTTTGAAGGACATCCAATAAGGAAGCGGAAGTTCAGAAGTCGATGAGTTTTGGAAATAATATGAGACAAGTGTGACATAACATCCTGTGTTACATTTATTAGTTTGGTATTATTTACACATGCTTACGTAAACATATCATTATCTGATCTTATATTAGGATAAATTCAATAGTTTCTAAAAATGTTACCTAAATCCGTATATTGTAGGAAAAATTTTCACTTAACTTCTAATATTCAAGATACGCATGTTACATAAATTACTTTCGTGTAAAAAATGTTGAAAGTTGCCGTAGTGCGATAACTCAAAGCTTAGTCACGCATGAGCCCGGCGAGGCGCGCGCCGCACCTCCACCTGCTGCACGATACAGGCACGTAACGGTCCCGCTACTGAGCTCGGGCCTGCACAGCGAGAGACACAGGCGATTGCGGCTTGCTACACATGACCATGATCCAATAGCCCAATTGAATAGAACCTATTCAGCCTGCAAAGGAAACGTGCAGTGATTCCAGTGGAATCATTATAGGGGTTATGGAAATAGCTGCAAATTATCACTGCTCATAGTTGCTCAATCTCTTGGTTATCAAAATATGTAGAGCACCACTTACCATCAAGTGGGATTATAGTCAAGCATTCACTTAAAACATGTCAAAAAGTACCGTTACTCAAAGGTACCGGAACCTAGGATAGTTGGAGACTCATATCCTTTATTTGTTCAAACTCATCGTACCAGGTAAAGAAGACACCACGTCGCGACGGCCGCCAGCCCATAGCAATACATTCCCCGCACATCGTTAACCACGCCTCGGTGGAACGAGATTAGTCATGACTAAAATCAAAATGGCGGACTCCACTCGAGTGGAATCCTGATTACTTACACGCTATTTTTTATGTGCTCACTTCCTGAGATCCCGCAGGTATGGGAAATAAATCCGAACGGTGGGATGGATTAGCGTTACTGGGGAAAAACAGCTCGTAAAAATATACTAGTACCTTCACCTTTTAGAGGATTTCGTTGATGAACTCGAGAGCGGGTAAGATACATGTGTGTATGTAAATCTCGCAGGGCTAGGTGAGACGTGCAAGGTCATTCCCTCCCTGGCATCAGCAGTACTATGTACACTTTTGTACCTTAGGCAGTTTCTTTATTTATTCATAGTTTTATTTTCATAATGAATGCCTGTTTCATTTCTTGAACATATCGGGAGGGCAGCTGTGCGAACTGTTTTCTGAGCGTGTTAACCAATAAGTTTAGGCAAGTCATTCCATTTGTTCCTTGAATTTATTTCACCAACCAATAATTGGTAGTTTATTGTATCACTATCGAACATGTACTCACTGTACATGTACGAGTATTATAGTAATTATTGTTACGGCAGAGGGTTCGGGATAGGAATACGCTGGTTTGTGTAGATGGTCTCTTTATTTAACACTTACTTCAGGAT
>DWJZ01005592.1:0-13876 GCA_018249125.1 Asbolis capucinus | reverse complement strand
CATGCAGGTTTCCTCACGATGTTTTCCTTCACCGTTATAGCGAGTGACATTTAAATGCTTAAAGCGCACATAACTCCGAAGAGTCAGAAGTGCGCGTCCTGAGATTCGATCCCGGAACCCCCAGGTAGGAGGCCGAATTCTTAACCACTAGGCTATCACCGCTGACTTTGATAGTTATCTACAATTTTGAATAACTTAAAATACTCTCGTCCAATATAACTCAAGTTTGTCAAAAAGTTTTATAGATAAAAATAGACATCGAAACGATATAAGCTATCGTCGATATAAAGTTAGATCTGTTTCGTGGACCTCTAAACTGATCGATAGATATCTATCGCAGTTACTGCGGCGTGATTTATTGTTAGTACATCCACAAACGTCATAATATCTTTAGTAATAATAGTAAATATGGTTTACTGACTACATTGTAACTACATAAGTTTTATTATATATACGTTTGAAAAATCAAGCTTAATTTCTCTATTTAATGTAATAGTATATTTATTAAAAGGACTAATAACAAAATATATTTCTTTCTTTTTTAATTATTGATTTCGAATCTTTCAAATAGCTGAAGGTACGCTACAGCAACAATGGTAGATCTAAACATACAAAAAACATGTATATGTATACACATACACACACACACACACACATATATATATATATAAACCTGGTAGAAAATTGTCTACGGTATGAAGTCAACCTATTGTGATTATTTGAATCCTTACTAATATTATAAATGCGAAATTAACTATTTGTCTTTTCGCGCCTTAACTACTGAACCGATTTTGATGAAACTTGGTACAGGGGTAGAATAGAACTTGAGGAAAAATAAGCTAGAATTTTTTCGGGAAAATACACTTGAGATGCACTTGAAATAGGGGATGAAATATCCAATAAAGGACGTATAAAAAAACGAACAGAGTACACGCAGTCAAACTGTATCACGATCTATCTGTATGTGTGTGTGTGCGTGAACGTGTTTGTGTGTTGTATAGTACGCCCGGCGCGTGCGCACACTTTATCCCCTCACCCTTTACTAGTACTATTACTTATACTTACATTTAGTACTATTCATACCACACTTGTCAAGTGGTATACCGTGTCACGCACTGGTGTGTAAATGAGACATCAGATAGTCGTGTTTTTTATCTCTTTTCATTAATATCTGAGTAGGTAAGTACTAGCAGTATTTAATAAAGTTCATAATTATGGTTAACTAGGGTCCAGCTGCGGTTTTGCTCGTATTGTATGATAAAAAGTAGTCTATATGTTATTACATATTATAATCTATTCCTGTGTCAAATTTCGTTGTGATCCGTTCAGTAGTTTTTACATGGAGGAGTAACAAACATCCATCGTCACAAACTTTTGCATTTATAGCATTAGTAGGATATTAATCTGTATTTATCACACTCGTAAAATAGTTTAACAACCAAGTTTGATTTACATTCTAGTTACAGTGAAGCATAACAAAGATTATTGGTTAAATTTTAAGTTACAACATGTATTCTTGAAATACATCAAACCAAGAAACAAGTATTAATTTTTAAACTATTTCATAATAACCAGTTCATTTAAGTCTTTAAAGACCTGTCTACCGCTCTGCTTTGTATTAAAACCAATTCTTTTTCCTATTAACTTAGTAGATGTCGCCGCGATACGAAAGCGACAAAAGAGTCACATTAAATATAATTAATTAAGTGTGCATAATAAAATACATTTGGTTTATTATTGAATAGTTTGAATAGAACTGTTTTTAAGTAGCTGTCTCATCTTTAACGTATGATATGATTTTATTTAATCAATTTTCACTCTTATGGCACAGGTATTAGGGTGCAATAAATACGCGTGTCACATGGAATAATTATAGTGATAATAAAAGCGGCACTAGTGATGTTCCGCTGCTCATTTGAATGATAAATAGTCTTATTACGACAGGCCGGTTGGTCTAGTGGTTAGTGAACCTGACTGATATACTGAATGTCGTGGGTTCGATTCCCACCCAGCTCAAACTTATCTTTGATGACCAGGAATGTTTGTTCTGTGTGTCTGAATGTAAATAAGTATGTATTTAAAAGTATATGTGTATGTTATCAGTTGTCTGATGACCATAGTACAACCTAACGCTTAGTTTGGGTCAAATGGCCGTGTGGGAGCTGTCCACAGATATTTATTTATTACGAAATAAAGTTATTAATCTGGTTAAATGTATCACACTGTAAAATAGGTTATGGTTTTCGTAGATTCAATTTGTAGATTTAATTAAACTATTAGTTGAAATTTGCGTCATAATTTTTGTCATAGAGGTTCCAACCAAAGACTATATGGTCGCCACTTCTGGATTATATCTTTCGTGTTTAGTATATGTATTATATTTTATATATTTTGTGTTTTGTATATGTACTGCCGAAGCAAGTTCTGTGATAATGTAATTTCATCCTATTCTATCAGTCAACGCTACCCGTAGGTATTTTCGTGTTGTGTCATTCGTGTTTGACAGTGACAAGTTGACAAGTGACAACATGACAGTTGACAAAAAAATTACTTAATCCCTTATATTACTAAGGGCGCAAATTGTTTGATCACTATTTAGAAACGTCTCTGGATAACCCATAGGCTATTGTAATCGAATTAGATGCATCTACGACTGCCTTCCATATTCGTCGAACTCAGTTTACACAGCGCACACAGATACCACAAATGTGTTACCGTACCGTGATCTAGCAAGTGGTCTAACTGCGAGCTTTCCCCGGTCTCCGCTTCCAAGATGGCGGATCCACTTCTCGTCATTATCATTATTAAGACTAGTTATCGTGCGACCCGCACTCTAATTATGTCGTGGCACCTCCCTACCAGATGCGAATGCATATTATAAACTGGAATATATAAAATATATACATATTTCGCATAGATCTCAATTCAACTTTATCATCTGAAGCATACGATTCAAAATTGATGATGCATTACAAGACGCTAAAGACGGGAAATAATCTACTTTAATAAGCATATTAACATGCTTTTAGTTCTGTTTCTGTCTTAAGTGACTGGAAATAGTAGAAAATAAGACATCGGCTAGTTTAACTGTATTTTATTATATCTCTTAGTATTTTTTAAGTATATTTAGTGTTCACTTTCATATAAAGGTTCGTAATAACGCATTTGTAATATTTAAAATGAATACTTCTTGCAATGCAGATTTGTATTTTCTTTAAATTGTAAACTTAATACAACTTTAATGTATAAAAACGCAAAAGTTATGGCGTTAAAGTTAACGTCAGTGGCACCGAAACGCAACGAAACGTCATCCATGACAGCGACCATTCAGTTGCCACTATGCCATGTGACTAATATTAAATAGCTTTTAATGATATAAAATTAAAAATACATATTTAGTAAAATACCATCCTTTTACGATGGTCAATATCTTCATATTACTATTTTGTATTAAAGAATTTTTTATTTCAAAAAACTAAGAACATACTTTTATTGTTACTATGTATTGGTGTCTTCGTCAGACCCTAGATTTAATTTGGGGCCAGAAAACTCTTCTCAACTCATTGAACATCGTTAAAAGTTATGTGCGTATCAAAAGTTGAATATCACTTGCTACGGTGAAGGAAAACGTGAGCAAACCTGCACTCCTGAGAATTCTCCATAAAGTTTTCGAAGCTCTGTGAATTCCACCAATCCGCAATTGGCCAGCGTAGTGGACTATGGCCTGTGACACAATGTGAGTGGAAACGCGAGCCCAGTAGGACAATTATGGGTTGCACTGATGAACGATGTTCAGCTATAAACATTACGTTAAAATATATTTACGACTGTCGTATAAAACACTTCACCAACGACTTTTTATAGCAAACGAGCATTCTCGTATCGCGCAAAAAATACCACGTAGTACAACTAAACGCCCTAAGTTGATTCTAAGCGCTGTTTTTGCTTGTAAGCTTACTTGTCACTGCAAATTGTAGGCGTATTAGCTGTCAAAACAGAAATGACCATCTATACTTAGGTAATTCAAACGTTCTTCATTACTATCAACACCAGGTAAGGGAGTTAGCGTGAGTACCTGAGCCCTCACGTCAACTGGAATTGAGATCCGTAATTATTGTAATTTGTTAATAAATCGGTGTGTATTAAACGGTAGCCCGCTCTCGATTAGAATGTTCAGAACACAGAAAAATGTGGAGTGGAGTTTGTGTATACTGGAATAATGTTTTAAATAATTAGACTTTCTAAGTAGTTAGTTATTTTTCCGAGACAAGAAAATATGTTATCTTGTAGATTCTATACTATAACTAATCAAAGTCGCTTTTGGTTTCGTAGTTGATATATTTTGCTCCAAGTAAATAAAAAATAATTTAAGGGTATTAAAAATATTAATTTCATCATCGTCATTTTTTATCACGGTACCAACATAATAACTATGAAAATAAAGATAGAGGTGCCCGCAGCATTCGAACCTAGGTCCGCCCGTTCTAAAGATTTAACGTTCAAACCGTGAAAATTCTGCAATAGTAAACAGACTAAAATAAAAAAAAAACATGCATAATATTTCCTTATATATTTTACAAGAACCCCAAGCTACGACGTAATTAAAAATTTCTCAAAAAAAGGAAAAAAAGTACTATAAAAAATAATTCTGGATACATACCCAAAAATCTTCCCAAAACTGATTATTCCCCACATCATTTATTATCCGTCTGATCTGGATAAAACCGGATTATTTAACTTGTTCTATATTATAATTCCTTAGTTAAAGATAATGAGTCTAGCATCTGTATATAATATACATACGTTTTGCATCAGATTTGTGTGTGTGCGTGGATCGGAACGTATCATTACGGCCGCGATAAACATCAATATTCCGAGAATCGAGATCGTTTAAGGTGATATAGTGACCATCGTGTTCAGAGAAGTGGGATAAATTCTAATGCTCTTTACACGTTATAACAGAGACAACCTAGCTACAATAACAGATGAACTACATACTGGTTTCTCGTCTCCCTATGTATATCAAAAACACCAAGCATCGATATTTTGTCAGCGAAGAATGAAATGGCTTACAAATCTCCTACCGATGAGACGTCTAGTGTCAGCCAATTTTAATAATACTTTTTTCATTGTCCGTACAGCATGAAGATTAATTTTTATTTATGAAGAGGTAACAACTAGTGATGTGCCGGATCGTTAAAAATGTATATCCGCGGATACGGATCCGAATACGGATATTTGGTGTCAAGATCCGCGGATACGGATACGGATCTGGATATCAGGAACATCACTAGTAACAACCTACAAAGGTCAAGGAAAGAAATAATTTTAAGAAAATAAATACAGATTACGTGCGTAATAATGTCTATTTTTAAACAGAATTTTACTCAAAACGAGCCTGAACTAATACTGAAGGATGTAATTTTATACGAATATTCCTTATACACCGCAATTCTAGACTGAAATAGGCTTTTATTAAGTTGTGCGCTTCACCGTCAAAGACTACATCGCCACTTAGCATGAGGTTGTTTCGTAGCCAAGCGCTAACTGAATAAAAAAAATGGCGTAAGACGTAAGAAATTATCCTAAGAAAATCGTTAAACGTGGTGACCCTAGATGGCGTGCTATCAAAGTCAATCGTCGTGAGAAGCGGTGCGATATCTCGGACTTGCCGTGATTGGCACTCGATTGTTTTTCAGCTAAATACCTTATCAACACAATAATTTGTGTAATTAACACTGAAGTATGAACTGTTAACATACCTTATCTACATTACTGAATAGTATCTAGTTACGGCTTTATTGCTCGGAAAATAAAAAGGACATATCTGTGTGTAATTATGGAATTGATTAAAATCTTTAAATTATGTGCGAGGTTGCAGCAAGATTGTCTCAAGTTTAAAACAAAGTTCGCCTAAAGTCAAAAAAGTTTTCTATATGAAGTACGAGTATATACTAATATTAACTTTGTTTTTCTCCATCCAAATACTATAATATCTACTATAAATATCGATGTTCATGGAGATCGAGTGATTAGTAATCGATTCCCACGATGGGATCAATTTGAATCAAGTCTGGACATTTGATGTCGATTGAAAGGCTCAATTTAAAAGCGTTGGCTTCTGTTTCCCCGGGGCCAGCTCGTAATATAGCCCTTAACACGCAATCCAACGTATTTTGAGATGAACAAGATATAGTCAGGTAAGTTTTTTTTCCTTCTTCATTCGATGTTTTGTTTTTTTTTAAACAATTTATTTGGTATTAATTCTTTTAACTGAGTATTTTGGAAACAATAAATATTTTTTGCGGTAAATAGTGTTATCTAAATACATTCT
Source organism: Asbolis capucinus (assembly GCA_018249125.1). NCBI lineage: Eukaryota > Metazoa > Arthropoda > Insecta > Lepidoptera > Hesperiidae > Asbolis > Asbolis capucinus. The sequence continues at coordinate 7,542 of DWJZ01005592.1, read as the reverse complement.
GCATTAGAACTGCGGTGTGAAGATACCTCCTCAGTTGTGAGTTGAGTTGTTTCCATAAAACGAATGCATTTATGAAAGACTTACGAGTGAAAATATCAGATATGTTATTTGGAAACATCATTATATAACCAGCCGCGCCCTTGACTTCGTCCGCGTGGAATTCAGCAAAAGGTACAATTCGAAGATTATACGATAATTTATATTTAACAATTCTACAATAAAAGTTAAGCCAAGTTACTCCTTATTACATTATCTATCTGCCAATTAATGTCAAAATCGGTTTAACCGTTCCAGAGATTATTCACAACAAATAGACAAAAAAACAAAAAGTAAAAAAAAATATTTTTGTATGTACACACAGTTATAAACAGACAGTCCAATTTTATTTATTTGTATAATTTTAACTGGGTCACAGTTTTTCTAATATTATTATTTCAAATTGATGCAAATACTTAGTATCGTATTCATCCTGGGGCGGTCGTGACGGCACGCGAATTTTATTCGATTTGATGCTCTTGCGCAGCGGCCCACTGATATTTAATACTAATGCGTCTATTATATCAACCATGGGATGCCACAATAATCAGCTGGTTGCCATGCCGTCTTAGAACCAACCATAATATATATAATTTGAATTTTACTAATTCTACTATTATAAATGTCAAAGGGTTTGTCGATGGATGTTTTGTCTTTCACGAAAAAATTACTGAACGGATTTGGATGAAATTTGACAGAGGGATAGATTCAATTTTGGAATAACAAATAGAGTACTTTTTTCAACGTACTATGCGGGAGAAGCCGCGCGTGGCAACTAGTAAAGTTAGTGAGGATACATGGATATTTGTACCTCTTTCATGCAAAATTTCTGAATTAAATTTGGTATAGATATAGTTTGTATTCTGCACTAAAACATAGGCTATGTATTTCAACATACCGTGTGAATGAAGCTGCGGGTAAAATATTGTTACTTAATAAAAATAAGGCTCTGTAGCTTTCTTTGTGCGAATACATTTTCTATTAAGTTACATACATAGATTGTTTGTTATTAGTTCGGGGTTTGTTTTAATTATATTAAATGTGTAATGTATACTGCTATTTCTGTTGGAGACAAATTTAAAAACATAGAAATCATGAGAGTCGGTTCAGTTTTATTAGGTTTTGAGACTTTCTGTGTGGTTATAAATGATTATTAGCTTTTGAGACTTTCTTTTTTCGTTATAATTTAAAGCGAACCTTCTATCATAGAGCCCTTGTTTTGTAGGTAGAAAACGTTCTCGTTTAAAACAAATACATTAACATTTTCTGGTCTACGCCTGTACACCTGTTTTATATATCAAGCAGTTTGAATTTTTTATCGTAATCCACTAGTCATAAGAAAGAAAGAAAACATATTTATTGCGAGAAAAAAATATAAACAGAATTTAACAAATTTACAAAATAAAAAACAATGAAAAATAATAAATAAATCAATAACAATAAAAATAGGGAAAAACGACTTAAACTATTAATCAACATTAATTTTATGTATATTTTTACAACATTAATTTAATGTATATTTTTATTCGTTTATTTTCTTTTTTTAAATAAGAGATCTTTAATTTAGATCGTCATTTTGCTAAATCCACACTTTTATAAGCTGGCAGAAACGGTTGCACTCAGAGATATTGAGTGGAACGGCAAGCCCTCTGGTCATATGTAACAATAATGCTCGCGAGGAAATTATGACTGTTACAAAAATAATTCTAGGAAAATGTACTGCAGGTATCGTTCACCGATTCATATTGTAGCTTGTCAAATGCCAATTGACCGTGGTCCAAGAACTGGCCGCTGGATAATTTACTTTAATTTCATACAAATAATTATTTTTCGGAATAAATATTGTACGACGATATCGTATCTTTCTTGTGCGGTTTTGACATGTCCAGGCTTTTTCGTTACTTAACTTCTAAATGCATAATACAGGATTTAGATTTTTTAATTGTTTTCATTTCTACATATACATAGGTCATATACATTTAATGTGTAATATATTTTTGTCATATTTTATATCTTAATCAAAGTTTTTGTTGAAGGAAATCTTGACGTCACCTACGTGATACCATGGGGTATCTTAAAAATAAGTCAACTATTATTTAAAATTCGGGGGAGTCTGACAAAGATCCATAAATTATTTTCGATCCAATCGAGACAGGGAGCGTGGCGCGAGCTCCCGCCTAAATAATATTTAAATTTAGAACGGCGAAGGGATGGGACATGTGTGTCGTAACGCATTTGGCGAAATGTGATTACGGTCTGTAATTAACGAGCTTCTATTTATATAACCGACAGACGACAATTTCAATATTACCATTTCGTATTTCAACCACAGCTAGCTCGTAACGCTGCATAATTACAAATCCTTTGGAATAATATTATTGTATTCGTGAAAGTGTTTTACCGTTGCCCAACCGTGTCATGTCCGTTTTGTCCGGTGTCTCGAAATAAAGCACGCTTTCAATTGCAGACTAATTATTCCAACACGAGAAACTCATTCGGCGCCGTCAGTTTTTACGTGTAAAGAGAGATTAGTAGACTTTAACGACACTGTTTCAAAGGAGCATTGTGATGCGGACCGATAATGATGATACGTTAAGAAAAGTATTACATTCTGACCATAATGGGGCGTTGAAAAGGAGCGTTTATTATAAAATTTCATTTAGATTCAGCGTACGTCGCGTCTCGTGTGTCACTCGCTCCCGCTTATGAATAAATTACTGGTATACATTAATTTATTGATTGTTATTCAAATTGGATTTCTCAATCGGAGGTTGGAGGTGATGCGTCTCGTCTCGGCTTTTGTCCCCGTGAAGTTTTGAGGTTGGCTAACGCGTAAATTCTTTGACGGAATTGTTTTTAAATGCTCAGTATTATTTGAGTAGTTGTTTGGGCGGTGTAATTCTCTATGTACGGCTGACTGAACGTATCGAATGCCTTTGTCGCCTCGCGTACCTGTGATAAAAAGAGTACGAAGTGTTCTACTTATTGATTGGCAGGTGGACATTCGGTGGTAGGTATTTGTCAAGTTGTGAAACGTTTTAAAATATTAGTGAGTAATTATACCTATTCTTCGTTTATCCGTTCTAATACCTGGTGGAGGACTCTTAAGCGTTTAGTACAAATTGAGTATAATGTTCAGTATTGGTCCGGTTATTATCGTGGATTCCAATTGTAAAAGGGATTCATTTATTTAATGGTATCTAGAAATTACATAATTAATTCCCTAAATATTTTACTAGAAATGAGAGTCAATAATATCTGACGTTGCTGTTAATTAGGATTAGCGTTTTTTAGTTCGAGAAAAGTTGCGATCGAACAATTAAATATTCGAAGGTGTTAAAAAGACATATATTAATAACTTAATTAAAAATCCATTTGAAATAGGTATCTACAAGTATTTGAAATAAGAAATTATGTTTTAGATGTCTATAATTTACTCAAATTGCAATAGTAACAATAATCGGCCAAGCACGAATAGTCGCCGCACATTTAGAGTTCCGTACTATCGTAGAACATCGTTAAATATATTCTGGCAAAATCTAGACTAAATCTTTTATGGGGTTAGACATAGATCTTTGACCGATGCACATCTATGTTAAGCGACAGGGCTCCGGTTAAACACGTTAGCTATGGAATAAACACGTTCGCTGTGGAACTCCAAAAAGAACGAGTATTAATCGCGTCCCGTACTAGTACCATGCGTAACCTATTACGAATCGCTCATACGCCTATTGCATTATAATCTTCGCGTCACGATCCTACACTAGTGATGTGCGCGTGCGCAGCGATTGGCCCAGGGATGAACTCATTGCCCTAACCGACTTTATTATTCGTCTTCGCTGGTTTCTAAGAACGTAGAGACGACTTGTATGACAAAAGCACTTTTTATTATTCGATCGCTCGCTCGTTCTGTTAATTGTTCCGAAGACGTGATTTTAATATATCATGGATGTTGAGTGGAGTCTTTTATCGGTATGCTAATAAGTAAGGTCTTGCTGGTTTCAACGTTGCCTGTACGAAGTGTGAATGGGACATAAAACGTTTGGTTCGTTTTGTTTGCTCGCTCTTTTTATTGCAAGGAATTATTCACAGTTGGATGTTGGCGGAATAGTTTCAAATGGCTAGTGGGTTTGTGCATACAAATACGGTTTAATGACTTTAAATTTACAAACTCAATTTTCAGACGTAAAGAATGTAATGTATGTTTTCAATACATTTATGAATGGCGAATATTTTGAATCTACTATCGATTTTAAGTGCCATCTTACTAGAAATATGGGCAAATTCTGGTTCTACCATGTTCATTAAAACAATACACCGCGCCCTACAAAAAACCGTTGTATCTGTGGAAGATGTGAAAATATGCTAGTTTCATCTATGGGAATGACGTTTGGTGCAGAAAAATATAGTCTTAACATTTTTTAACTAGTGTTTGGCGTGAATGATAACATAAAAGACTTTATCAAAAAAATCTCGAGACTTAGATCAGTAAAATATTGTAATAAACGTTTCGTGATAAAGACTCTGTTGTGACGATGAGTAATATGACATTACGTGTTATGCAAAGCGACCCTGGAAGTCCTGGAACCAGTTCCTCATTAGACTTGCTGATCTCCGGCCGCGGTGGTCTGATGACGCTTCTGTTTGGTAATGAGCCGCGCTAATTAATCAACTTGGCTTAGTTATTACCTTTTTGTGTGAGGGTAACTGTGACTGTCTTCAGGGTAAGTCATTTTGCCATTTTTTTTGATCTGATCTCAAACAAGATCTTTAGGTTATTCGACAGTAATTCTGCATCACGGTAGCCTGGCTGTGTATGACGCATTTTGCAAACTGAAAGAGATTATGAACATTTTGTGATAATTGCTCGTAAATCTTAAATTCGTATTACGTATCGGCGACACTCGAACTATTTTTTTTTGGCGCTAGTTTATTGCGGAAAAACAGACGCTTTATTTTTCTGCGCCAAATGTAATTCTTATACATTTTTGAACTAGCATTTGGCGTGAATGGTAACAGAAAAGGCATTGGTTCGACGCCATGGTTCCTGATAAACATCATTACAGTATCAAGTATCCCCGATCGCCTCCCATGTAGCCACTCGGGCCGAGGGTCCTCACTACCGTGTTACGAATCAGGTGTAGCTACTCTGTTTGCCCACTTCACTTCAACGTCTAATGTTGTCAGTGTCACATAATTGCCTCTTCCACGTGTGGTCTGTGTAAGTGTGGTCCGTGTAAATGTGGTAGCCAGTCTTGTGTGTATTTTGCTGTAAACTGTGTAAGTTTCCTGCGTTAACGAATTTTATAGTCGTTTCGTATTTATTTAATGAAGATTTTGATATGTCCCGTTTTAAACATTTTTTGTTTTTATATAGACATTGTTTATTTGAGCTTTTGTTTTTATAAATTGGTTTTTTGACGATTACTTTTGGTCTGTCCCAGGAAATATTGGGATTCCTATATACAATTTTTTCCCCCAATTTAAAATTTTTCTGCTTATGCTTCTTTATTTCACCCTTATCTAATGGTAATTCCCCGATAGAGGATGGTTCTGGCTTGCTAGGCTAATATTAACAAATATTACCAAAATTCAATGTATTATAAATAAAAGCTTTGTTTATTTCCAAATGTGTCGACATAAAAGACGATAATAATTATAATAACAAATATAATTTGGAAGCAAAATGTATTTGAATAACATAGTCTGTTCTAAGTGTGCGCCGTAAGTTCGGTGAGGCATTGCGAATGTGCGACAACCACGCCCCTTCCGGCGCATCGCGATACCACATGCCAACATCTGTTTAATATTTAAAATTATTGTTTTAATAACTACGCATTTCATGTTACAACCAATAGAGAAATTGTGGTGTAATATGTTGATTTAATATGTGTATATATTTTTTAATTTGCATAAATTGAATATGTTTATTTATTTTTTAAGTTGCGGAATTGTAGAATTATATGTAGGTGTAGAGATCTCCTTTTCCTTATCGTACTAATATTATAAATGCGAAAGTTTGTGAGAATTTATGGATGTTTGTTACTCTTTCAAGCAAAAACGACTGAACGATCCGGAATGAAATTTGGCATAGACATACATAGATTGAAGTCTGAAGTAACACAAAGGCAAACTTTTATTCACGTACCTAACACGAAAAATAAATGGCTTAAAACTTAAAAGTTGGTGAGTCCGACACTACGAAACTCACTTACGACTTTTCATATTTTCTAATGAGCTGTTGAATTTTTGCCGCCCTTACCTTTACAATTATCAGATGTTAGATTATTGTGACGAACTTAATACAACAATTTCGTTGCAAAATATTGTACGGGAAATCGTTTATGAGCAATTTTCTGAGCTGAAAACACAAATTATCGGTCAGCAATCCAACTCAGCTTGCTGGTAAATCCACCACTGTAAAATAAAAACCTGGCTGGACTGCATAATAGTGTGACGTCATGACAATAAATTCCTAAGTTGTAGAAAAATTTACAGTCATATACATAACTGTCATCTAAACGTGCAGTATTCATTAGGGTAAGTTTATTAAGAGGTCGGCACGGGTCGGCAGATGCAATAAAAATGTAAATCGTCTTTACTTACGACATCTCGCGGTGCTACTGGTTGCTTGCAGCCATCGCCCACGGACCCCATCTGTAAGACTAGGGTTACCCTTACCAATGTTAACATCACTATTTATTTATCTCAATCTTGTAAGTTTTAAAGATAACAATTTATAACTAATAACAACGGACAAGGATTTCGTGATATTAAGTTGTACGGAAGTTCTCCTTAAATATTTATTGAATATTAATTTAATTATTTAACTTTAAAGTGAATGTACAATGTTTGTGTGGGAGCCCGGTTATATATTTATTTAATTGTGTTTTTTGTCAGTATTTGTACTTATAGTGGCATAGAAATACATCATCTGTGAAAATTTCAACTCTTTAATTACCGCGGTCCTTAAGATGTTCGGTGGACAGACGGACTGTGGAGTTTCAGTAATAAGTTCCTGTTTTTCCGTCAGAGTACGGAAATTAAAAATATAGTTCGTATGTACGTATATTGCTTATGTCTGATGTATATACCTTTTTCCTTCGTCTTCCGTGCTATCAACTACTTCCAGGGTCCATTACTTCCTTCTTGGCCGACAACGCGTTAGTGAGAGCACAGGTGTTAGTAATGTTTTTTGCCTGTGTAGGGCATAAAAAATAATATATATGCAAAATTGAAGATGCCAGAGAAATTTTTTTATCCTGGAATTTTGGATCAGATAACGTAGGCGTTTAATAAGAAGGTAGGTTTATAATATTTTCGCATATTCAAATTCATCGATAGCTTGTTGATATTGAAAATATTCGACTTACTTTTCAACTCCTAATCTTATAATCGACACTGACTCGGTATCAATCAATGGTCGTGATTTATTTATTTATTTATTTATAGTTTATTGCACCGTATAATCAATTATACCGGATACAAAAGGGCGACTTAATGCTA
>DWJZ01005591.1:0-13876 GCA_018249125.1 Asbolis capucinus | reverse complement strand
CCTGCTCATCACAGAAAAGTTTGACCTGGGTGAGAATCGAACCCACGACCTTCGGTGTAGCAGTCAGGTTCGCTAACCACTAGACCAACTGGCCTGTCAAAAAAAGCCTATTTATTCACTCTAATCTTGAAAACGCCTACATTATACTTCAGCGAAAGCGAAAGCGCTTATTTATTTATTATTAGAGGATATTTGTCACCTCTGAATATTATTATTTCAGAAACGGATTACTAAATTAAAAAAGGTCTTCTTGCAACCGTATTGAAAAGATCTATCTTTTAAAACAATCTATTTAGTTCGACACAAGAGAAATTCTTTCATTCCCGCTTTACCAGAAGGTACCATAAGAAATAATGTTCTTCTTATTATTCTCCCACTTTCTTACGATGTTAAATATTTATGCCTTTACAGAACAGCTTTCTTATAGAAAGTGACTACGCTACGGACGGACAGTTGGATATAGCGAAACTTAGTGGTTACGAATTTTATACGAAATCCCCAAAAATTAGCGCGCAAGAGCGTTATTCAATTATAACTTCAAATTAGTAATTATGTTAATTTCCCATTTTTTACTTCCAAACCATGTTTAATTCAACTAGAATACTTTATTTGCCTCAATAATTAATTTTAATAGATCAATTCATTCATTTTGAGTTCAGGTAACCACATCAATTTTAACAGATTCACTCTGAACATTATACAATTTTAAAATATAATGAATGAACTCACCGAAATTAATGAACAATGAATGAACAAACGATACATTATTGTATAAATGTTAAACTTACATCATTAAAAATATACCTATACCGAATGTGTTTTTTCGAAACGTTCATTAATTGCATCATGAATCAATTATAATTGCTACAGTCCATTAGAGAAATATATTTTAAATATAATATATTCCTTTCCAAGAATCCTCGGAAAATGCAATAGAATACATATTACCAATCAAACAAATCTATCAATGAAACTGTCTAAACTGTTCCATTAAAAGACGTTCCTGCATCGAAAAGACAAATAAAAAAAACCCTCACAAAAATAAGAACAGAAAAAGGTAGAAATAGATCATAACCCCGAATAAAAGAATATTAACAAAAGAGGTGTTCGAAAGAACAAACAGACAATGAAATATTTATATATTGACACCTATCTCAAAAGACCACGAAAATACAGTTGTTTGAATCAAACATTCGATTATTGATGTCATAAAATAAAATAAAATAAAGAGATATTATTAAATGAGCAATTTATCTATATTATTTATTTATTTATACATTTTTACACACATAACAGGACATGATAACACATAAATGAGATAGTTTGTACAGCGCACTACTTATTTCTAAATGAGCAATTTAATATCATAAATATAAAAAAATTACTCAATTTTATACAGAATATAATTTGAAATACTTCTGTAAATTTCATTAAAAAAATTGTTAATTTTCAGCTATAAAGTGAAGGATTCCGTGTCGACTGGAAGGATGAGGTTAGACGCGGATAATGGATATTTTATTAGAATTTCGAGTGGGTCCACATGTAAAATTGGGTAGAACGACAAACCGGGCTGATAAAATGGCGGGTGTACATTAGGGTCAGGATACGAACGGTTAACGAAAAGCAAAAGTGAACGTATTCCGCTCAATACCGCCCTACCTGTTGCGGCCCATCGCCGCCTTACGCGTTCAAACTTTTACGCGCCGACTTTCAACAGGTTACTTACCCGATGTCCCGGGCTGGTTGTCCCCGCCTCCGCCATACTTCTTCACAACTTTCGCTACACTTGACAACAGTTTGAAGCCGTTACTTTACTTTTGGGAGAAAAAATAAAGTGAAAAGTGTAGTTTCCGCGTGCACCGAATATGCGACTGCGGACCCGATACGCGTTGCCTGGTGGACGAACGACGCGAAAGTGCGGGCAGGTCGCTCCGAGTACTCGCTCCGCACTGAGCCCCTCCCGTGTTCCAACCTCTGCCGACACCTCTATACTAACCTTTTACCCTGGACGCCGAATTACTTAAAGAATCATATCAAAATACATACAAAAAATTACGGTCGTAAGTTCTCAGTTCACATTTAATTAATATGATTTAAGAATTAATTTAAGGCATTCAAAATATTTAAGGCATCGGGATCGATATATTTTTTTTATTAACACCTGAAATTTCTGTATGGATTGTTACAGCCACGAATCATCTATCAATACGCAGAGGAAATAATGTTAAAATGACGGCTATTGTTTAGACATTATAGGTATAATTCAACCATTGTTGTCTAAAAATAATTGTCACATTGACAGATGGCGTATGGGTGACGAAATATTAAAAACAATTTGATGATACAAAATTCATACAAAAATATTTGAAAAATACATAAATGGTCGTAAAAACATGACAAAAAAATGAATTAAAAACATTTTAGACTGTTAATAGGCTTGATACGATTCAATCTCTGATACTTGTCATGTTTCATTCAATAGGTGTATTCTATCGCCTCACTGCATTAGCATTAGAAATCAGGCAATTTCAGTTCTATCGCTCGTTAATATATTTCTACGATTCAGATCAATGGGGTACTAATAAATATTCATAGCGAACATAAAAGACATATAAAGTGTAATTGTTCAGAAGACTTACGATTTTGTATTCAACTTTAAAAACAGTATTACGTTCTGAAAGAAAATGATGAAGAAACAGCGTCCTGTATCGTAACACTATGACTCAATTCGCCACTGACTCATGCACTGATGGTCACAGACCGCTTGATGTATAAAAAGATAATATAAATTACTCAATAAAATTATCTCTTACGCTCTGGTCTACCAAATTCAAGTTAGACTGTGTCTGTCATAAATAGTTTTGACATATCTAGAAGTCACACAAGATGTCAATATTTAGGGCTCTTGTAATCTGGTCAATAAACTACTTCCAGCGTCACTATTTTATTGTAATGATTACATTGTAATAACATCTTAACTAAACGATGTCTGTACATGGTGGATATTTGAAGATAACGATTACAAAAAAATTTTTTTTTTCTATTTTCAGTCCATCTGTTTGATCGTGTAATGTACGATACGATAAACTTTAGCAATATCGAAGCATACCAAGGTTACTAGTTTTGACTCACTCACCTTTGATGGTGGGGCTACGCAGCGTTCGTAGCATCGCTACGATACCTACATATCAAAGTGCTACGCTATTCTGTACGAAAATAATAAAATTATTCAACATTTTTAACTCACAACAAAACGGGTGTTAAAATGTCTGAGTGACGTAGTATAAGTGTAATATATCTGTCTATGAAATTGTAGCTAGAGAAAATAAAAGAATTGGAGATGTTCTGAGCTACCAGTCGAGATTTGTCCAACAACCCATTTTTAATAACAAAAGCAGGCATTCATTGACGAGACAGATGAATGTCCTGGGCTATCTGTGTAAGAATTGCTGGTTATTGAGGGTACTGGTGATTTATAACCCTGGTGTAATTATTTTTCAAATTTCATTTCAGACCATCGCAAATGACGTGTAGTCGACCGGTAAACGGTTGGAGTACAATATTTATTATGGTAGTATATTTTAAAGAGAAATGTAAAATACACATTCCATGCCCCAGATTCCACACTAAAAATTTGCCAACTAAAAATTACGTCAAAGTCATAATATTTTACTTTATCATAGAAACATCCAGCTCACTTAATAAAAGTCAGAAGATTACATACAAAATTTTCATAAATTATTATTAAGATACCTTAAAATTGGTTACGGATTTAAAATCCATAACCAATTCCGCGGTATTTCCTAAAGTCTCGGTACACAATTCCTATCTAAAAGTCATCTTCTAGCGAGAATATTACAATATACATAGCTTAGCCTAAGTAACCTTATTGTACTTTAAACTGGATGAAGAACTAATAAAATATATATATATGTATATATACTCATTGGAGCATCCCCAACGTGGGGCTTAAAATATTACCAGTGAATAAATTGTACTAAATATGGAAACATATTAGCAAGAGCAAATAAAGATATACATACATTATTAACATAGTATGTACGTAGATCATTACGTTCGTGAGAATGAATTTTAGCCTAAATTATCCCCCAGGGGTCGTAATTTGGAAAATATTATAACAATTTTTTATTTATTTATAATCAGCTCTGTTAGAATTTTCTTCAAGATCGTTTCAGTGGATAAGCATGAAAGCGTTATAGACAAACTGACATCAGACTTTCACAATCATGATATAATAAAAATTAGTAAGAATTTTTGTTGCCAAAATAATCCATGCCGCTTGGGATATAGGGAATTAGGATAAGGGATTTATGTATATTAATCACATCAAGCCTAAATGAGGGGGGGAGAATTACTAAATATAATATATAATAAGAGGAGGGGGGTTTATTAAGGTATCAGACACGTGATATATATATATATATAAATTTATTGAATAGGGATATATATATATATAGGGATATATATATATATCCCTATTCAATAAATACTAAAAATAAATGTGATTTTAGGTGGGGAGGTGTAGTACAAAACCCCACCACCAATCATCAAAGAGGAGATATAAAAAGTTGCTAAAAGTATCACGTGATTAATGGACAGCGTTATTAGTAGTATGTTTATTATAAGTACATACATATAAGTATATTATTCCTTTCGCAAATTTATAATATTAGTATATAGTAGTTATTGTTTTAATATACTCCATCACTACAGGTCGCTTGCGGTTAGTAAAAATAAAGTATATAACAGCTGTAACTTTTTACATCAAGTTATTAAAAACATTTGTTTAATGAATAACCCCTAATGATTTTTTTGTTTTTATACAAAATAAGTGAATGCTTGACATCGACAGTAATATTTTGCAATGTATGTATATAATATTTGAATATAATAACATGTATGTACATTTTACGACATTATTTTTCTATGAACGTCTATTTTATTTATAGTTTATTTATTACTTTGTTATCTCTATTCTTTGTTGCACCGACCTTTTAGTTCTCTGCACATTCTCAAGGTTGCCTGTTAGAGAATGCTATTAAGCATTAAGTTCGCCTGTTGTAACACAATATTTTGTTGGAGCAATAAAGTATAAATAAATCGATCCGATGAAAAGTGACTTTCCTTGACAGCCTCAAAGTAATACACTTAAAATCGTTGCGAACATTCCTGGAAGTCATCGAGAAATTTAATCACACGAATGAAGTTATTGGACTAAATGCGGCCATTCACGTGAATATTTTGACTACTGACTCAAACTTTCACGTATCTCAGATGTGGGTTCCTGTGAGTGCAACTTGACTTGTTTCTGAAAATATTATGGGGTTTATCGAGACTAAAGAACACATTGGAGTCGAATTTAATGATATTTACTTATCTATACATATTGATATGTTGAATATAAAATTGTACCTCTTTCTACGAACATTACGTGGAGTGACGACTATGAAATTTTTTAAGGAGGAATTATAAGGAAAGTTTATAAGGAGTGCTCTTAGCAGGATTGTTGGCGATCTAAAATGTTAAGCAACAGCTGACCCGGTGGATAGAAGGATGGACCGTCAGTTGCAAAAATTTCATTAGAGCTTCCGTGCTTCGGACACAATTAAAGCCATCGGTCCCAGGTTGATGTCGTTAGGTAGCAATCTTTAAGCCAGGTCTTCAGGCGGCATGAAAACCTCTGACAGACGAGTTATCATTTCTTGTTTCTAGCGGTCACTCATACTCCGGCTGCCCCCGACCAACATACGAACAATAAAAGCCACCGGGCTATGAGCGCTTCTAATATCAAATAATAAAGTGAATAGTGGATCAATATACAACCTATAAGGATGAAAGATGTCTCTTCATATATACTCCCAAAGCCACTACAATAGCTACAACCAAATACATTTATAGATTTTCCTCCTTCTCTGTAATTAATCTTTATAATTGCAGGCATAGAGTTGGGAATTGCTTGCACTCTCCTGAAGTAATATTGATAATCATATCATTCATCATATCATATTTGTCCACCTAGTAGATAGATATTTGGGTTAGTAAGGATAATATAGTACTAACGCATTGCCAGCTGAGAATAAAATGGTAGGACACACACGGGAAATATTAAAAAAGAAGAAAGACATAACTATCTTTGTCTAGCTGGTTTGCTCGGTCGCCGAACTCGGACCTCCTCTCAATGTGAGGGACATAGGTCACAGTCTGTCACGCTGGCCAAAAAAATTATGGGAAACTCTCAGGTTTCCAGGTTTTTTAAAGATTTTTTCCTTCATCGAAGAATGTGATTAAACTCGTCATTTTGAGAATTAGTGATGTTTTGGGATTTGATTTCAGGAGTTCACGTTGGAGAGACCACCTTACAAACAAATACCGTTATAACTGCTCTATCGATTTAATGAGAAGAATTTAAGTAAATATCTTAGGACAACTATACTCGGCCAACTTATTCCAAACTAAGCATTTTTGCTTGTACTATGGTTATCAGAAAACTGATGAACATACACATATACATACTTCTAAATACATACTTATATATATTTTTATTACACCGACAGAACATACATTCCTAATAAATACAGAAAAAATTGTTCTGTTTGAGAATCGAACCCACGACCTCCGGCCACGAAAATAGAATGTAACTTAATTGGTATTTCTCAGCAAAAAAACCATCTCGTAAAATATCATCCGTCGCTTAATTACATTACATACATACATACAAGATAATATTCACAAACATATATTACATTCATTAGCATTTTCACGTTCAAATTAACGTTAATGGATACTTTTGTGTTTCTGACAGTACAATATGTCATTGATACCTTTTGTGTTCCGTTTATAATAACGGCAGATCTTGTTTGTTAGCTAATGGTTTCAATATATGTATGTATGTTAATTTAATTACATATTTATTATACGTTAAATCGTTATTTTATGGAACTGCTAGTGTGTTCATAACAAGAGCAAATGTCTTCTTTCGTAAGGGTATACGTTACCCCGAACAAAAGCATCCTGCCGGCCCTCTGTCATAAATATAAATTGTAAACAACAGTACTGTATAAACATATGTTTCATAGTTTTACAACATACGCTTCAAAGTATTTTTGTTCTAAAAGTTCAAAAGAGCGGTGTCGAGGCAAGCTACGAGTACGTCTCGTCCATACCCATTGGGAATGTGTTTGAGAAATCTCAAGAAATAAATGTTCTATTCTGTTCTTTTCATAAAGAAGATATTGGCTATCACTGACCATGAAGTGCATTTCCGTTTTTCTTTTTCAAGGATCCATACATCACTTGCAGAAAAAATTCCCTGACGTTGATGAAGTGAATTCTGTCACTTCTTCTGTTTTGAAATATCGATATGGTGGAGGTACATTTTATTATATAATGATGTAGTATACTAGAGGAGTCTTCGAGAGAAGAGTGAATAGGTATTTACTAAGTTAGTGCCGAAATAATCGCCACTTTCCATCAGGTGAGATCGATGCCAAGCATTACAGGTGTTAATGTCAAGCATTAACTTATTGTATGTACATATATACAAATGTAATTATTTAATATATAATTATAATGGAAAAGAGACGTTATACTAATAATAATAGGGTTTTTTATATCGTGTCTGATATTGTTAATTTCCTTGGGCGGCAGTAATCTCTTACCATCATAGAACCCGTCTGCTGGTTTGCCAGCGCATGAAAAAGACAAAATTATGATTCTAGAAATTTCATTCTAAATTTTCCAAATACTTTCTGTAATCTGATAGTTTATGATTACTTCTCAGAATTGATAGTCCAGCGGCTTGAATTGACTTTAAGCAATCGAAAAAGTGAAGCAACAGCGGGCGCGGTAGCAGAATGGGTGACCGCTAGAATTAAACAAAATTCACGAGCGCTTCGCTTTGCAGGGCACGGAAAGACGTCTGTCCTCGTTATTACCATTTTATAGCATTCATTAGGCCTTCGGTTGGCATGAAAACTTTCAACACTTGGGTCGTCCACTGATCCCTCCACAAATCCACATTAGAGCACCATGACGGACTCTAGGCCTCCTCAGACTGAGGAAAACCATACTTAGTAGTGAGCTAGCAATAAATTGAAGCCAGCCAAGATTATCCCTTAATTTTCTCTGTTTCTAATCCCTCAAACTACATCTTTATAACATTCAGTACATGCGAAACTTACGGTCTTGTTTATGATTCGCTGAATAAGGTTCTAACATGTTAACCTGTAACACTTAGGGTTGCCACCTTTTTTCTTGTTTTTTATTACTTTCGCAAATTTTACAAAATTATTATCACTGAATTTTAATAAAAGTAAATGGTAATTCTTATTAACAATTCTGTCATGTTAGGTTTTATCGTTTGAGTGTGGATTCTATCGTCATCGATGGGTAAAAATGTTTTTTATAAAAAAATGCTCAAGATTAAAACTGTGTTATAGAAAAAAGGATTTTTGCGTACTTTATTGTGCTCATAAAATATAGACTGTAACTGTCTGATATAACGTACAATACGAATTTAAATAAATATATTTGTTTGCTCAATTGAGATATATGCATAGGTGTCAAAATTAGATTAAATAGGTTCAGCAAGTACCTGTTATAAAATACGGCTGGCAACCCTCGTTACTCTATACGAGCGTGTTAATGCTTCGTTCCCATCCCAAGATCAATATGGTGTCGGTTCTCACAGGCTTGCATTTCAGTGAACAGCCTATTATTAATCCTGAATTGTCTAACAATATCGACAGGCCAGTTTGTTTAGTGGTTAGTGAACCTGACTACTGGGTTTGATTCCCAGGTCAAGCTTTTCTGTGATGAGCAGAAATGTTTGTTCTGTGTGCCTGGGTGTTAATATTTATATAAGTATGTAATTAAAATATATATATATATATATATGTATGTTATATTATAAGCTAACGCTTAGTTTAGGGTCAGATGGCCGTGTGTGAGTTGTCCAATAATATTTTATTTATATAATTTATTTAATAAACAGACATAATTTACTTTTTAAATTTTGAAAAAATAAAATGAGGTTGTTAATGAAAATTCTTTTTATTGTACATTAATTCCAAAAAGAAGCTCAATGACAGGACTTTTCAAAAAGAGAGGAAACATGTCTATTCGAAAGATTTTTCAAAAATATGGTGCCGTTAATAGTGAAACGCCTTGCCACTAACTCCTCCGCCAAGCTATGATGCATCAGTGTGGTGGATTGCGGTGTAAGCCTCCTCAGACAGGGGAGAGACCCGTTCTCATAGTTAGTCGTTAAACAGTTGAAGCCAGGGATTCCTGTCTAAATTTAGCCTGAGTACATAAAGTTAAAGCCATGTTTATGTAACACAACTTGGCCACTAATCTCTGCTTAGACCCGGACTTAGGCTCAGTGAGGAACGCTGTACAAGAGTCTCTTCAATTACTACAAGACCCATTTCCGCAGTAAGCCCTTATGGGTAAAGTAAAGCAGTATAAGAGTGATCTTAATGTAGCTGCTATGGGTAAGGCCGAGCCACTCGACGTGACGGCGCGGTGGTGGCATGCCCGCGGACTGCTAGACAGTGCTTGGACATTAAAGCATTACTCTGTATTCTAATATACAAGTTACTCCTTATTACATCAGCTATTTGCCAGTCAAAGGCCTGACAACAGATATTCCAATTATATTTGTTTGAATAGTAAACGGTCTGAGAACGCATGCGTTGGTTTTGTTAATTATTTTACGTGTAATCGTTTTAAGTACTCTCGAACTTGTATTTGAGTATAATTATTAATTGCTACTAAAACTTTTCCCATCGAAACATCCCTAATAGTTTGATCCCGCAGCGTTTCTCATCAGGTTACCTACTTGAGATCTTCAAACTGTAAATAATTATTTCAACTTTCCCACTAGGCACGAGTCTCTAGCGATGTGAGAGGACAAAAAAAACAATATAAATTGTTTTATTTTTATATCTATGCAAAAATATATACATATTTTTTGTTACAAGACAGTTTACTTCTTTTCCAGAATCAGCAAGAACGAATGATTTAAGAACAGACATATCGGGGAACCTGACAAATGCTTAAATATCTCTAGAAAATAATTATTCAAACATATTCTAAAAAATCCTTTAATTCTAACTTATGCTATTATGTCAATAAATGCTATTGGATTACATTTTTTTTATAAAACCGCAAACCCAATATACATATTCGTTTAGCTGCAACAAATTAAACAGTAACTTAACTTTCCAGTATCGCAATACGCCAGTTTCGTAAACGTTACTAATAAAAACATATAACTGAACTTGCGGAGCGGGTTTCACCCTCGGTTTCATTACCCGAAGGTCAAAGAGTGAACATTTCACAAACGCTTTAACAAATATTTATCTATTATCAAGTATAGGTAAATCAGTATCAGTTGTTTATTCAACTCCTCGAATTCTGCATCGGAGCAACGTGGTGAAGTTTGCTCTTGATCTTCATCGACTTTCATACGTTCATACGTTTACGAACGTCTCGCTTTGGGTCTTCTGTTATCATGCGTACCGCGAAGGACTGGAATAAGTTAGCCGCGTCAGTGTTCCTGTTCGATTACAAAGTATAAACATTTATTTTAATGCTAAATAAAAAAATACTTTATGAAAATAAAACGTGTTTTTTTTTAATTTAGCGTCAAAATAAATGTTTTCTTTCTTTCTAAATGTTTTCAAATCAACAGTGAATAGGCTTTTGCTGAATTAGTGCACCTTACCCAGAGCACGCTGCTTTCCATCACGAACGATTGTGGTCAAGCACTAATCTATTTAATATAAAAAAAATGTTGAACTTCTAGAAACTGTGTGTATACATGGGGCACACTAAAAATTTTGCACTTCTAGCTAATCGTAACTATTTGAATATCGAATGTTACATTTTTTAAAACGTTACAACCTGTTTGGTAATAAAAAAAAAAATTGGCGGGAAATCACTTGTCAATTGTTTTTTATCACACATCAAAGTTCTACGTACGCAACGAAAATGAAATTAAGTCGATAGATTTTGGTGCGATATTTTTTTATGATTTTAAAAGTTCTCTCTCCGCGCAAGTCTGTACAGCTCGTCTTCAAAATGCTTTTGGGATAGAAGCACCTTGTTTGAGCACCGTGAGGCGATGGTTTGCTGAATTTGAGAGAGGTCGGGTTTCTTTACATGACTAATATTGTGAATGGCGGACTTCAACTGCCGTCAATATGCCGTCAAACAAAGTCATTTTTAGTTTCCAAAAAGTACAACTCGTTACCCATCATGTACATAATCCCGACACTCTGTGATTTCTGTATTTTCCCTAAAATCAAAGATTTATGAGAGATTTCCGTTTTATCAACTCCGATGAGACAGTGATAGCGTTCAATCAGCACGTAGATAACATGCCTGCAGATCTGTGGCCCTCCTGTTTAAAAAAATGGTTATTTTGAAAAAGAGTATTTTGAAAAGCAATAAACATTTTATTTAGGTTATAACATGTTGTTTTTATTTAAACAAAACTGGAGTCTCTGTTTGTAATATTAAAAAAAGTGATTTTAACTAAATGCATATGTACAAATGGAGTAAGTGTACTTTAATAACATTTTTTACAATATTTGTCATCTGTTTGTACCAGCTAATCTTTGAAACGGCCAGATCGATTTTGACGGGACTTTCACTGCCAGATAGCTGATGTAATAAGGAGTAACTAAGTGTTCTTTTGTTTTAGAATTATTAAATGTTTCGCAAAATCTGTGAAACGAATAATAACTATTTTGTTAATTTCCACGCGAGCGAAGTCGCGGGCACAGCTATGTATTTAACTATATGAACAACTAGTTGTACCTGTTGCTCGTTGCTACGTATCAATTATGTGCCTTATCGATATAATTTTGGTACCAAAACCTTCTTCAGAGAATTCTGAACAAAGTTAAAAACATCAGTACAACAAACACAAAGAAACATTGATTTTTTATATGTAGACTAGGTATTTTGATAAAAAGTAGTTTACATATTATTCCAGATTATAATCTATCTCTGTTGTTAATTTCATGAAGATCCCTTTAGTAATTTTTGAGTTAAGGAGAACAAACACCAACCATGCGTCCATTCTCACAAATTTTCGCTTTTATGATATTAGTAGGAAGTTACACGCCCTCCTCTTTTCATCCCCTCTCACAGTGCATTTAGTGCATGAATACAAAGTTTCTTGGTTACGTCTTTGATTGAAGAACTTCCATACAAACTTTCATCGCTTTATCCTCTCGAAGGCTTGCTTCGTGATGCAAAGTAGCCTATTTTTTTCACAAATTATTCTACCTCTGAACCAAGTTTCAAGGAAATCAATTTCGATAACTTAGCTAAAAAAATTATTAACAGCTATATATGCTTTCGCGTTAATAACAGTAAGGATTTTCGTAGCAAAACAACCTAAAAAGACTTTGTTGGGAAATAGTAATGACATCAAATGACGCGCCTCAGAACTCCAGCATATTATCTAACGTCGTTCATATTAACTTGAGAAGTAAATATGCGTGCTATTTTCATCCATTCCGTTCTTAATGACTTTCACTGACACGACGGGAAACCCCTCATTTTACACTTTGACGCGTACACTTACGCCTATTTTGTGATGACATTTTCCAATGGAAACGAACAAAACAAGTGACGATAATAACCTTATTCTCCAGAGAATAAAGTCTAAAATTGTATTGGACCGTGGCCTTAGCTGACTTTTGTCTCTTCCAAATCTTCAAGGATGAAGTATAATTTGTTCCGGATGTGAACGACTCATCTGAAATCCATTTTGTTGTAAAACGAACTTTATATCACAGGCGTAGATATCAAAGTTGGTTAATGGTATTTTTGTACATGTTTCGTCGGGGTCCTGTGCCGTTTTTGCCGGCGGATCGTTTTGTGTATTGGTAATATGAGACTCGCTTCGCACCTCTGAACAACAAAGCCCTATTTTTTCACACTTTTATGAAAACATTGTACGAAAGAGTCAGCGTGTGTTAATTGTAGAGTCGTCACAATTAAATTAAACGAGGGTATAGCGCCCGCGCCAGCGTATCACGCAGTCCTTCAGTTAATTAAAGTCAACTTTTTTTAGTTTTTTTTTTAGTTTCCCTACAATAGACTGGAGAAAACAATTGCCAGAACACTATTCTTATGGGACATGGAATTGAAATTAATTTTCTCTAACGTATCTTGCAGTCTAGTTTCTCAATTATTCCGACAAGCTGAGTTTATTCCCTCCGCGCACGATCGTAAAATAGTAATGAACGTAGTCGGGAATACCGCGCACTGACCAATATTGGACGTGAAGCCTCCACGTGCCAGACGCGCTATCATAATGAAATATGAAGTTTGAAAGACACTCGTACCTCCGCCAACTATGGTCAGGAATATCTCAACTATTATAAATTCCTGACTATTAAAATGCTTGACATAAATGAGTGTTAGAACTGTAGAGAATTTTGCTTATATGGTTATGATAGAATTTTGTAGGATTTCAATTTTAGTGAATGGCTAGGTTTGTTGGTCTATCGAACGGAAAGGTCTGGATTCGAATCCTGCGCGCTGAAGTTATGTGCGTAATAGAAATTAATTAAGCATACGAGGAAGGTTTACTGGCTAACCCGAGTGTCTGAATTTTTTTCCATTTCATTAAAAATGTTGTCTCGATTTATTTTTGACTGCGTCAAAGGGTGAGTGATATTTTTCATGTGTTTGTATGTAAACATGTATAAATAAAGAAATATAAAATAAATATCTTTGGACAACTCACACACGGTCATCTGACCCCAAACTAAGCGTTAGCTTGTGCTACGGTGATCAGATAACTGATAAACATACATATATACTTTTAAAT
>DWJZ01005590.1:0-13876 GCA_018249125.1 Asbolis capucinus | reverse complement strand
ATCACCATAGTACAAGCTAACGCTTAGTTTGAGGTCAGATGGCCGTGTGTGAGTTGTCCAAAGATATTTATTTATTATTATTGGTATCCTGGTAACACAGAATTCCTAAAGATCTAATACATATTTGTTGTACAAAACGACCCAATTTCCTTTCCCAATCAAGCCTAATAAGATTACTGAAAAAACTGTTCCATTTATATGGTCACCAACATTTGTCTGTCTGTTGTTCCAATAAATAAGGAACGAACCGTCTGTGTCTTATCTAGCCTCATCTGGGAGTATCGGTGAAGACAGATTACGTTTATATATCATAGGAGCTGATATTACCAGTTTACAAAAAATATTATTTTTACTATTGCTTAGAATACTTATTCTGATCCCATGCTGTTATTGTAGATTGTCGTTGGAGATGACAGAAGTCAGTTCCTTTATGGTTCCTTTTTATCCTTTATACAAAAATCCTCCAAAATATTAACATCACTGTAATAATGCTTCTTTTACCAACTATTAGGATTCAAGTATTATTGCTTTAAAGTATTATTCAGATATGGATAAAAAGATAACTAAAGCCCTTCGTTTATTTTCTGTTGCTTTCTATTAGTTTTTATAACCGATCTAATTTCTTCCATGAATTATGTAATTTTGCCAATATTGGTCATTTTCTTTATCTTAATTATGATCGTATGATATAATAGTCTCTGGAGCATTGAATTAATTGATTGTTGGAAACAGCTTGCGTCAATTTACATAAATATTTTAATTATTATTACTTTGATAATCTATAATTTCATTAGCTGCCTATTGATGAATAGGGATAGGTATTTTATAAGATGTGATAATGAATTTATCGATGACTGTCATAAAAATTACAAATATTCAAAATAACAGATATTAACTACTCTATATAGATTGAAAAGTAAATCATTCATGACAAGGGATCTGGGTCATTACTCCTTACCGTTGTCTCTATTTGACTTTATTTATTGGAAGAAAAAAAGGTTGAGAACACCAGCTTGGGGTGAAAGAAAACCTTCACATTCTTGAGTGAAAACCAACTTTTGTAACCTGACACTGCGATTAGATGAAAATACATTGGAACAAAGTATGCAGAGTACATGGGAACTAAGCTGGTTGGATTATGGAGCATACCAAATATCTTTAAGACTTCATTTTCGACATAGTATATTAAAAAAAATCCGCAATACACAACTCGAGAAGATTTAATGTCAATAATAAATTCAACAACGCAAAATTTAAGACTTTAAAATCGGACACATTATTAAAGATCAGTAACAATGACTTATACAAAGTATCCTACTAGGATTCAGCTGAGAAAATAATCTTATCACATTTTTACTTCTTCACAAAAGAAATACAAGAGAAATAAAGACAGTGAGGCTAATAAAAGACCCGCGATAAACAATACTCACCCATCATGAGCTTCAAATAAGAACACTCATAAAAGAATCGTCTAATGAAAATCTGAACAATGCAAGCGCATTAAAACTTAGCTTTGGAGGCGACAAGTTTTTTTACGATTTCATAAGGTATGCGTCCCACGGCAGCGAATTAATGAGAAGCGAATGAATTTGTCGTTCCCGTAGTGAAGTTACTGTAATGACTTAAACAAATCCATATTGGAGCAGTAGTGGTGTACGATGTAGGCCTCCTCGGTATGAGGGGAAAACCGTGCTGTGGGCTATCAATGGATTGAAGCCAATGACTTAGAAGCTAGCGGTTCCCGTTTTAAATTTCGGTTGGGAAAGTTCCCATACTCAATTTGGAAACAGATTTCTTTGTCGAAATCTCAATCTTCTATGTCCCGTATTGATTATAAAAATCCTTAGAGACGTACCCAAAAATCATTTTTTATGATTTATTCTACCGCTTTGTTTCTGTGCTAAATTCGTATATATGTACATACTAAATCATAGTTTTCTAGTACTGAGGTTCTCTGGACGGACGGACGTATAGACATGGTGAAACTTTTTTGCGGAATCCTAAAAATTTGTATATTTACTTAAACAATTATTAATTTTATTTTTTTAAATAACTAAATATTTACTCACTCATGTAAAATACAACGGGCCACAAAAGAACACATCACAAATAAAATCTTTGACCATCAATGTCACATAAATAATTGTAACGAAAATCGAACACGGGACTCCTTCTTCATTCTTACGTCATCGCAATTAGTTTACTCGCGCACTGTGAAACATTTCAGTAATTTTAAAGCTCAGAAACCAGTTTTTCATTTACACGGTTTTAGTGGTAATAAAATATAATTAAAATATTTTATACTCGCAGTATCTCCGCTTGCTTTACGGTTGATACGGGCCGCTTTTAAAGGAGTGGGATTAGGTTTGAGGTATAATGGGGAATAGTTTTTAATTTATAAAAAGAGACTTACAAGAAATCACAAAACAGGTGTGACATTTTGAGTATTTTTTTTTATTCAATAAATTAGCTCGTGAACAATCCCGCCTGATAATGATAATAGCAGCCATTTGGTCTAGATGTAAAGCGCGCTAATTTTATAATTTTTTATTTATTTCTTTCAGAAAAAACGACCGGATTCTTCTTAAAATGTTCATAATTAACATACTATATTCGTATTATTGTAACAATCTTGTAACAATGAATGATGTTAGAGTATCGGCTCTAACGTATCGCGTAACTTAAAAAAATAAAGTTAACGATACAAATCGCAAAGAAATAGATCCATTCGCCATGATCTCGATTAAACTTGCCAGTTTATTTTAATTTTTGATTTTTACAAATTAATCGTCATGGTTTTTAAATATTTTACATACAAAGGGGACCTTACGTTCAACATCAGATCCATTGTGTTTGAGAAGGAAGGTATTGCTGTAAAATGTGCTATTTCTATCCTTTATTACAGTGTTTTTAGTTATATGCAGTACAATTTTGATTATTAGCTACCATTTAGCTTAGATCCTGATCTTGCTAATGTCTAAGGGCTATGGTGATTAATTACCATAAGGGGATCCAACAGCTTAAAACAAAAAAAATGTGTTTACTGTTTTCATTTCCTTCTTTGTTTTGTGATTGACATATTGATTAAAAATAATAAATTATTTAAAAACTTAATTATGTTTTTATCTCTGTGTGTCCACATCTTAAACACTAAACATAATCAAAAATAGTGAGTTTCGCGGAATTAACAATTCTACTGCTGTGTTTTATATTCTAGTACCGAGCCCGGGAACGGTTTTATAAGTACTTCAGTTTTAAATCGCTTTTTATGTAATAACTATTCCGGAAAATTTAACCGGGCTGAGATTTATTACTAGCTTAGTTCTAAGCACTTGTATGATTAGAAATATATAGCTAAGGCAGTGATAATATAAAAACAGGTTTAATCATTAGTGTCCTGAAGGCAAGGGACTAAGTTCCGAATTCACATGCACATCTCATTGTTAAGGACATGTGCATATTAAAAATTAACGCTTGCTTTAATGAAGGAACGCATCGAGAATAATCTTGCACTCCGGAGTTATCTTTAAAGTTTTCACCTGTGTGAAGTCAACCAGTCTACAATTGGCCAGCTAGTCCGACTATAGCATGTATCCTTATAGAGACCCAAGCCCAGCAGTGGGCTCCGCCACGGGTTAGTTACGTTACGTTATGACGTTAATTACGAACCTATGATTCGAAAAGTAGTGTTGCCATTTGGATACGTTATAGAAATTTGGACTGCTCCCAAAGGGTTTTAGTATCGTCTATTACTTAAAATTCATAATTTATTCCATAATTGTAACTTTTTAACAATATAATTGTGTTCATAATTGTATCATTTTAGTAATATAATACAATTTTGTTCATAATTGTATCCTTTTATTAATAGAATATAATTTTGTTCATAATTGTATCCTTTTTGTAATATTATGTAATCTTGTTCATAATTGTACTCTTTTAATAATATAATACAGTTTTGTTCATAATTTTATCCTTTTAATAATATAATATAATTTTGTTCAGCCGTTATGTTATGGTATGACAATTATGTTTAATTTTACACCTGCAGTTCAAACACAAGCCTGGCACAAAGACTTAAATGAAAAATTATCCTGGCAACATTCTGGGTGGAACGCCGCTCCTAGTTTGTATAAATCGCCTTTAAATTCCTCCTGTAACGTCGCTTGTTATAATAAACAGGGCATCAGTCCTCCCATATCCGTTAGCTAGGATGGGTATAATTTTAGGAGCTTCAGGATATTTAAATTGTGGAATGAAAGGTACATAATGAGGTAGTAATATTTGTTATGTAACTTATTATACTATCGACATGCCGGTTGGTCTAATGGTTAGTGAACCTGACTGCTACACCGAAGGTCGTGGGTTCGATTTCCACCCAGGTCAAACTTTTCTGTGATGAGCAGGAATGTTTGTTTTGTGTATCTGGGTGTAAAAATATCAATATAAGTACGTATTTAAAAATATATATGTATTTTTATCATTCATCTGATAACTATAGTACAAACTAACGCTTAGTGTGGGATCAGGGCCGTGTGTGAATTGTCCGGAGATATTTATTTACAATCAGATGGTTAGTATGCTTTTGTCGGCTACAGAAAAATGTTGATGTAATATCTGATCGGTATCGTGATCGTTTGCTGATCTTGAATAAAATCCTTGACCCACCGTCGACATGCCTTGGCACTTAACAGAGTTTAATGACTACACAACTTACGTTACAGCGAGATATCGAGCAAGGGCAAGGTTAAGCAAGAAGCAGTTTAATTATAAAGAAATATTACGTGGAGACAAATACGTGAACTGGAGCAAAAAAGTGCGTGATAGAGTAACAAACATCCATACATACAACCATTATTATTAACTTTTGCATTTATAATATTAGGGTCCGCTCTCGGCTTTGCCCGCTTGGTATGTTGATGAAAAGTAACCTATGTGTTATTTCACATTGTAATCTATCTCTGAGCCAAATTTCATTATAGAGCGGTGTTTGGGATATGAATTAGTCCTCCACCAATCTGCATTGGAGCAGCATGGAGTATGATCTAGGCTTATGAAGAGAGACCCATATTCAATAGTGGGCCATTAATGGGTTGAAGCCAGCCAGGGAAAAGTTAAGTGATTAACTTCATTCATCCTACTAATTCTACTAATATTATAAAGGCAAAAATTTGTGGATTCAGGATGGATGGACATTTGTAATTCCTTCATGCACAGCTAAACCCATCTGAATAAAATTTGGCACATAGATAAATTACAGTGTGAAATAACACATGGATGGCTATTTTTCATCAACAAATCTACCAAGCGGGCGAAGACACGGGCAAACACAAGTTGCTAATAATTATAACATAAGATACTGTAAGTGTATAAAACATCAATGAACTCGCATTCTGTAATAATAGATACAAATATTCAATACGGGAAATGGTAATCAAAGTAAGGTATTACAATCATAAGGTAGGATATTGAATTATCGACGCGTCTCAGATGACCGTCCACCGCACGATCTTCTCTTCCGCGTCAATCGAGGCCAATTCGTACGTTTCATCGCCAACTTAATTGACTGCTATCCTTATTGTAGGATGCAGGGCTGTTTCGTTTATTTCATCTGTTTGTATTTCTTTATTTGTTTGTGTTTCATTTGTTACAGCTAAATGTTTTGCCTCCATTATTATTTCGTTGTTAGATCGAAGCATCACTTTTGTATTCGTAACAATGTCTTTATTTGTGTTTTTTGTAACTTTTGAAAATAATGGAATTTGTCGACAATAGCCGACAAAATGTTAGGATTCCTACAGATTTGTCAGTTCAATTTCCAGATCCATTTGACAATGACTCTTCTTTTGAATTTTTTTTGTAGCTCATACGTGTTCTCTTTACAAACTCTTCGAATGACGTTTGCAAAAACCCACGACTTTAATCTAGAATGTTTTGTATACTTGGAAATAAAGACCCTTACAATACGATTTAATAAAACGTCTATAACAAAGCAGGAACAGAAGCAGCGATCGAAACAAAGCGTCGTTCCTTTTTATTCGAAACCCGAAAGACTCCCAAAGTCCTGACATGTGAAAACTGTTGAACGCAATGTCACACGTACTGAGACGAGGCCGTCTGAAGCTGCAATAAGAATTGATTATTCGCCGCATCAGACATACGTAGCTACGAGTATAGTCTATAGCAGCAACTTCTTGCAGAAAGGCGGCTCGGAGCCCGCCACTATGCTCGTTTTGCTTCCCGAAGGCCGCCCGGTTCGATCGTCTCGCCACATCGGATATGTGTCACTATACCACTACGCATACGGACGCTTCCCTTCGTATAACCTTCAGGCCAGACGGGGACGCGCCATTAAAATAAAACGATGCACTAATTTATTTCACGAAGCGAACATTATTCACGCCTTTTTCATCGGTCGCATTCTTATACAATGTTAATTAATGTGCCTCCGAAATATTACTTAGAGATCGGGAGTGCTCCCTGACGTTTTGCTAATTTATAACCATCCGAGATGTTCTTATGAAAGACATCGCAAACCTGATGATTATCTAACTCCGCTCGTAAACTGGTTGGATAATGTAGCCGATTGGGAGTACTGAATATGTAAATTTAGCGACAATATCACTGGTTCTTTTTGGTTTAAAGAAGTACCAAAATATAAATACGAGCGTCAATTGTCCTTCAGAAAGGTTCAAGGCAACGCGACGTGCGTAGTTGCCGCCAACACGTCACGAAATTTGGTATCTAGAGGTTTACGACCGGTTCCGCACCCTATTATCATACTAATGGGGTAGTTTTAGCAAGTAACCAGTTACAGCGCTCGCAGTAGACTATTAATGAGCGAATTTGGAATGTTATTCAGAATTAAAGGATTTGCATATCATAAGGTACATTACATACACACATTTTTATACAACTTGAGTTCAATCACAGGTGAACTAAAAGTCAAATATTTCACTAAATTGGTATGTAAGTCTGAAATATACAGAATAATATTCATTTACTTCATTTATGAATATATATTTTGCCTACGATGTCTCAATTGATAATTTGTTTGTTGATACTTTCGTTCAAAAGACGCCTACGTAACATTTGTGCTTCTCTGTTGAAAACATCATTAAGTGTCATTTAGAAGCTAAAAATATTTTGTAAAGATCTAATTCAATACAGTCTACTCAACTGACTATCAATATTTTTGGGCATTAGTAATATTTAATTGTTATGTTTATTAAAAAAGTATTAAATTTTCATAAATTTCAAGTTATCTCCCCTTACATTAAACCATTTTTCCGTTAAGTATCAATGCTACGGACAAATAGCCCACAAAACATCGTCTTATCTATACTAATATTATAAAGAGGAAAGATTTGATTGTATGTTTATTTGTTTTAACCGAATAGTCTCCGAACCTACTGGACCGATTTACGAAAATCTGTTTTCATTAGAATTGTAAGTAACTTATCCCGGATGAACATAGACTATAGAATATTTTCAAAAACGTTAGGGACCCCTATGAAAACTTAGTCTACGTGTGAAAAATTAACAAAATATATATTTATATTCCGTGCCGAAATTATAAACAATAGAGCAAAGTGCGGTACTGTCTAAATATTAGAGTTATGTCACAATAACTACTTTTCCGTTCATAGCCTGACGGCTTGTATGTTGTTGACTTGAGACCAGAGCTAAGCACAGACAAACACACACTTATTCACAATGTCGTATGCAATTATACTAACATACAAAGCTTAAAACAATAGACGTACAGATTTGACCGGTTACTAATAATTATTAACTGTGACCAAAGTAAAATTAAGGTAAGTATATCTAAATTACAACAACTTACCATAACACGTACGTTTTTATCGTAAGTAATTAAGGACAAAGTAAATATTTCATTATTCCTCGGTTCCAATGATCTGTCCAGTTTACAATAAACGGATTGTAAAACCTGTCTCGTAGCCGTAGGGTATGATAGGGGACTACAGAGGTCGTTTTCAAGTTAACGGTCAAATGAACCCGGTCCGGAAGATTGGCAACAAACTTTACCCCATTTTTTATTAAGATTAGTATATTGTACCTTTTTAATATAACGACACCCGATATTTACGGACTTTAGAGGTGAGTTTCGCGGAAAGTCTTTAAGGGAACAGAAGGATATTTGCGACACACTCATATTAGAAGACGAGACGTTGTTATGAGAGTAGGGCATAGTGAAGCATAGAAATGTGGGTAGATAGTTGAAGGAGATGAAGACGAGTATTCGCGACAGAAGATATTGAAGATAAACTCAATGTGATGTTAAGGGGTGTAGAAGAAGAAAAATCGAAGAGAACATATTGCGCCGACTCCAAATACAAGTGGAAAGTGGATTGGTTCGATTTCGGAAGGTTCCGTTGTAAACATTAATAAAGCATTAAAGAAGATTTATAAAAACAAACAAAAAACGTGAATATTCATGATATCTCATACACAAAATTAAATTTTAATATGTTTACTTAAATTCAAGAAATCGATTCTATTTATCGGGCCAAAGATTAATCACCTGCATAATGACACTTTTAAAAAACGTGATGAATGTTCTGACAGTATTTAAAAGCTAATTGAATGCAAAACTGTATTTTTTTTTCTTATTAAATGTCAATTCAACATTTTAATGGACAAAAAATATTTGCTAATGGGAAAAATATTCTACATGTATTCTAATTGGAATACACAAAATAAATCATTCGGGTGATGTATGTTAAATGATACATGTATCGTCCCGGCAAAACAATCGAAAGAAAAATAACAACAAACTCAGATAGTGAACTCATTAGTTGTATATTATTTAGGAAAACATACTATTTTTAGACGACCTTAATTGATAATTTGGTTAAATGTTCTCGGAGAGAATGGAACATTTACCTGCAAAATTTCTTATTATTTTCTTTTGCAGTAATATCTGGAATATACGTAGTGAATAACAATAAGTACCAGGTCCAATTCCTCGACAGTAGAGCACAGAATTATTCCTTGCAAAGCCTTTAAAATTAAAATCGAAGTGCATTCATGTCTCGAGTTGTGCCTTGAACGTTTCTAACTTTTTTTAAAGAAAATGGAATATCAGATTTCAGACAGAAAATCTCTTGTTATAACTGAAGAGGCCTAGAGCATACTGTAATAAGCTCGCAATCTGCTACCTAAACATAGTGCCTCATTATATGCCTTCGAAGCACGGAAATGCTATGATACATACAATTTTTGCTTCAGGCGGTCACCCATGCTCCTGCCGACCGAATCCGCTTTTTGGTGAACCCAACCATCATAGGATATTTACAAAGCACTCAGCTTTAAATGTCCCAAGAATTAGATTAAAAAAGGACAAAATACTTTCAGTAATTAATGCATTTAATACATAAGCCTTGCTTTAGTTACCATATGATATAAATGAAAATTCAACGTTCAAATTAAATATATATATATATACTTACCTACCTAAATATATCTATTTGGTCTTCTTTTATTTCTAAACTAACGAATAACTAAAATTACTTTGTACAGCAAGACTTTAAAAACAAAAGGGCCGGATAATTATTTTATCTTAGTTAGGTGTTCTAAATTGTAAGAAAAGTAAGAAATATATTCTACGAGTCCCTGTACATAGTAATCCAAAAAAATATATTTTAAGTATCTCTCTAGTAACTTGCCGTGACCAGAGTTTTCCACCAAGATCAGATTTCACAAAGTCGCAGTGCAATAAGTAATATGAGAACTTATTTTTATACACGTATAGGCATCATAAAAGAGCTGACCAGGTGGTTATGAAATAACAACGGAAATGTCTAAGCTATTCCGTACGTTCGTATTTCATGTAGGCACATTTGACCCTCAAAAATATGTTTTAGTACACATTTCCAGGAAGATAGCGATCTTGATACGAACGATAGGGAATCAGTTGGGGAGCTCCGGCCCTTCGAATTGAAGCACTACACCGCGTAGTTAAACAACTTTTAGTGAACTGAGTTATTATTTAATTCTATTATTTCTATTATTATTTACTACTCGACGTAACTATCCACTATCATTAGTAATCAATGACCAATATCCGATCACAGTCGCTCTGAATTATTCCTAATTATATCGAACAAAAAATTAACCTTGACTCAGGCAAGAGTAAGCGACCGTTTGAATATTAATAAATTGCGATGAGTGAACAAATACTGAATATTCAACGTTGTGGTTAACTAGTCTCACGCACTGAGGTGTTCAGCTCGCGTAGTGATCCAATAGCCTGTGAGACGCCACATCTTTACTAATATTATAAAGAGGAAACATTTGATTGTTCGTTTAAGGAGAATAAGCTCCGAAACTACTGGGCTGAATTGAGAAATTCTTTTGCCATTACAATCCTGTATTATACCTGATGAACGTAGGCTATGAAATATTTAGTCCGTGAAACGTAAATTATGAAAAATTCCATAATTTAACCTACCATAAAAAAAAATTCCTAACAAAATTCTTATATCGCGTAAGCTGCGGAAAGTATATACAACAGTACAACGTGATAGACTGTAGTTTAATAGAGGACATCGATATCTACTATTAAGTCCGCTACACTGTATGTTTGACTGTTACAGTTATGTCACAATAACTACTTTTTTCTTCCCGTCCCAACTGGTTTTTCCGAAGTGTTTTCTAGTTCTAGAGTAAAATATTGAAGTAAGAAATTCAATTTGAAGCTTTCGTTGCCCAGCTTATTTCGATTGTAAGTGATCGAAAAAATTACAATATGGCGCAATTTTGAATCGTCCATAGCATCGCTTGTATGGATCGTATGTTCTGTTCTGAAAAGTCAAGCTACAGCGGGCGCGGTTGGTAGGACGATGGGTGACCGTTAGTAGCAAAATTTTCCTGAACGCTTCCTTGATTCGGTCACGTAAAGCTGTTGCTACCGGTTGGTATTGTCTGATAACAATCGTTAAGCCATTTTAGAGAAACACGTGATCACTGATGGGCCATTAATGGGTTGAAGCCGCTCCAATAAAAATTCTGTTAAAACGCGATAATAATGAGGCGGAGAACCCCAATGCACTATGATTGCTCGGTTTAATGACACTACCATATTTCATTTTCATTCGTACTTTTGGTCCCACACGTGATGTCTAATATAAGTTTGATTTGTCTAACGTTTTGCCAGAAATAGCTGCCCTTAACCCATTAATGTCCTATACTGCACGGGTCTCATACTGAGGAGGCCTAGAGAATGCTTCACCACGCTGCTCCAATGGGGATTGGTTGCCAGAAATAATAGCCTTAATTGTAGAGACCAGTAAGTTATGTAGACAGCGCCATCATCAAAATTACTTTATTTACGTCTATGTGGAATAAATTACAATGCCTATCCCCGGAAACAAACCTAACACCAGCTTCACCAGTTCTATAAACTGGGCATTAGGCACAAATGATTATAAAAGGTGCTGTAATAGGCGTACCCAGGCTCTAACAAGGAGATAAAAAAGAGATAAAGAAATTATGATGATAAATATCCTTAAAGAAGAGTTGAGAAGGAGCAAGCTAGATTTTTGTGCTGATGTTAATTCGTAATATGTAAATACTTGGGTCCAGCCGTCGCTTTGCCCGCGTGGTATCAATGTTCTATCGATATAGAGAGAAGTCTATGTTTTTCTCCAGACTATGTAGATTATTAAGTACTATTAAATGATCTACGTGAAATTTGTTATAGCAATAGATAAGAAATATCCCTGTGCTAAATAATCAAATCCGTTCAGTAGTTTTTGCGTGAAGAAGTAACACACCATCCATCCATCCATCCTCACAAACTTTCGCATTTATATACACTCTTTCGACAACTATAGGTTCATAACCAGGAATCCGCCCCTCACTCCCCGCAACCTCACTCCCTGTACATACATGGAAGCCGTCAAAACAATCCTAATGTCCCAGCGATAAAACATTTCAAATACACTGCAGTTATACTCTTTCTGGAGATATGCCAACGCCCTCCAGGATTCTTCCATCTGTATTGTCTATTGCCAATACAAATGTCGTAAATGGGGATATAATTTAAAGTAACTCCGTTTTTCAAGCAATTTGTAATAGAAGTTTGAAAGGTATTGTATATTTAATGGGTTTATCTTTTAAGGTGTGATATTTTATTTATTTATTTTACTTAATTTATTCACATACTTACTTTATATCATTCGTAAACTTAAATTCTGACCGTATAGTAAGAGTGTTGATACAATTTTAGAACTAGTGACCTGAAGTCTACTTTTTATCAACTAAAGCTTCTTTATGAAGACATGAACTTGTGACATACGTAGAAGTAAATAGGAAGCGACAATAATAAATTATTAATGAACAAAGTAGGTTATCTGTTTTATATTATTACTAGCTGACCCGGCAAACTTTGTTCTGTAAAAATAGAATGGGGCGTGGGGTTAGGAGGTTGAATTTTTAGGGTAAAAGGTATTTTGAATTTCATAATAAATCTAAGAAAATAAAAAGATAATTCATATTTATTTTTCTCCATATTCTATGATACCCTAATAAGCGATATAAAACAAAATTAAACAATTCTTGAGTTGAAAATACGAAAATGTATGGCAAGTCTAAGATCTAAAACTGCAGTCTCGTGCAGCAAAGGTCAAGTATATAACAATTGCAATACAGGCAGGAAGTAGTGAACTTTAGAACAAACACTTCAACCATAACAAGGGTTACGGACGAACAGCTTTTTAAATTTACTTGTATTGTATTGTATCGTATTACATAACAGTATATTTTGGATTTATTAAAATACAATACGCTTATACACGGACCACTTGCAATGCATCTGTCTTTTTTTTGTTTGATATTAAAGATAATATCTTTAAAATCTCATTGCACAATAATATTTAGGTACGTTTTGGTATTTTATTTTTGTCTTTTGTAAAGTGAAACATGTACTTTACTATTAATGTTTTACTAATTAATATAAAACAATATATAATTTATAAATATGGGGCAGAATTCTTATTATATATTACTAAATTAATTGTGCTTAATAAGTGCGCAAATTACTTTAACTACAAAACTTAATACCGGTTATACAAAGTAATTAAAACGTTTAAAACCTAATATTAATTAAATAATATTTAGTAAACAACTTAAAAGTTTATTAAGCCGCAAGTAAGATTTTCAGTTGCGAACTTACCCAAAAGCTTTCCATGTAGTGAGAAAAGAGAAAAGCTCCCGGAAGAGACATCGTAGCCAAATAGAGTTCACAAGGAGACTGTCAGTTGGAACACGCTGGTGTTTATATATATACACTTTTTGTTTACTAACATCACATAGGAATTTGTTTGACTATCGATAGCGTAAGTAAGCTCACGAGAGCGGACGACGCAGAGAATCTCGTCGTAAGCGAACACCGACTGAGGAGCGGCCGGCATCGTGCGCCCCTATATACTTTAGCCTGAACGCTTAATTTCACGCTCTACATCTACGAATTAATAAGTATGGATCTTGGATACCAATCGAGCATCAACCTGTATCGCAAGACACACGTGACTGAGAATCACTGTACCAGACTTTCTTCTGACGACGGCTAGTAACGTGGTTGACCCATTAATGGAACGATAAGGGCTTCATTGGAAAAAATTGAACTAATTAGTTCAAGGGCGACTTGCGTCTGGCCGAGTTACTATGTGTGCCCATGTCTAGGTCAAATAATGCCAGTTTACTACTGATGGTTTATTTGAGTACCCAATAATTACTAGAGACAAAACTTCAATTAGATTGATTACTCAATGTTTGTTATTTTGAAGTGTGTACTGTTATCTTAGAGTGTGTACGCCAATGTCATGTGAAAACAAACTAGTTTAGGAATACT
>DWJZ01005589.1:0-13878 GCA_018249125.1 Asbolis capucinus | reverse complement strand
CAACAAAACAACATTTATTATACACAAAAAAAAAAAAAATTGTACAAAAAATAGGTAAAAATCGCGTTAACAACTTTGTAATATAATTTTACAATGTTCATATCAGAGTCATTTTGATATATATATATATATATATATTTTTTTTTTCATTACTTCTTTAGCCTTTTGGTACCCGCTCTGATTTATTTGTATTTACCGTGCAAGGAGTTTTAGATCTTGTACTAGAACTATCGTTGAGGTGACAACCAGACTTACCAATCCCTTTAAACATTTAGAATCCAAAAATATTTATTTAATTATGATTCTGTTGGTGAAATTAAATACCAGGTCTCATACACCTTGTGCCACATCTTTTGCACAATTGATGACAAATAAAAATATATTTGTTTGATTCACTTTTTTAATTTATTAAATAAAACTTCAAATAATTAAATACTAAAAGCGACCGCGATATGTTTTTCGTTGAAGCAACTTAAACATAAATATTTGTTACACCCGGTACATTGTGTGATAATTTTTTTAACTTTTCTATCAGCTTCTCGACTAGTCAAATATTTTCTTAGTTTTTCATAACAACCAACACAATTTCTTTTTTTTGTCGTCTTTTCGAGTCGGTGTTTATTTAATGATACACGTTCTGAAAAAATATTAATTATGAATCTTGTGTTGAAAATGTTTACATATACCAGGAGTGCTCAACCTCAGCCTCACCTTAATATGGTCCGCGACAGACTTTAAATAACGAGCAGAGACAAATTTTTACATTTTTTTATTATTTGAAATTACTTAAGATTTGACAATGGCCCGATGTAAATATATTGGCTCGACTGTCAAAAGGGTTGAGCAGCCCTACCATAGATAATATCTTCATCATTCCAACTTTTAACTATCCCACTACTGGACTCGGGTTCCCACTCACAATGTAAGGGGTACAGTAAACAGTCCATCACGCTGGCCAAATGCGAATTGATGGATTTCACACCTTCCATAAATTTATGACGAACTCTCAGAAATGTAGATTTCTTCACGATGTTTTCCTTCACCATAGCAAGTGATATTCAACTTCTGATACACATATGACTCTCAATTAGAGGTGCACGCCGCAGGATTTAAACCAAGGACCTCACATTTCAGAGACTATTGTTCAAACCACTAAATTATCTTTGCTTAACGAGATTTCAAGACATTATATTCCCACTCAGTATTTTCAAACAGACAAAGTATTTAGAAAGCCCTTTGATTCATTAGCTATATGGTCTTTGTTATCAATTTGAAAGCACATAATTATTATATTATACCAATATGAGTCAAACAAAATAGCAAAATCACTACAATGGAAGCGAGTGTTAAAAAAAACTACCAATAAGAGTTGCAATTCAGTAATATAATAATGTTCTCAGAATATAAAGAATACAAAAAAAAAATTCTTATTCAACCTTTCCTCACAAAAACTTCGAATAGAATGTCCAGCCCTTACTGACATCACCTTGGTTCCAATTTCAAATTTCCTTAGTCGCCTTTTAATCAAATAGGAGACAATGTTTTCAGCCAGTCCGTTCCTTGTCAAAAACTTTCAGACTACATCATTCCTTAATGACGTTATCGCCACCTGGAACAAAAACTATTCTGAAGAAAGTGCAATATGTATCATATAAATTCCAGACCCTAAAATATTTAATATATTAAAGCAACAGACTAATAATTTTTGACATCTTACCTTTTTTTATAGATATTAAACACCATTTTCCAATTTATTTTTTTATGGAAATATTCAGCTATAATGAATTTGTATGCTGCGGACCTTCTTAAGACATTGTACAGGGTTATTGTAACCTTGTTCCTCACTGTGATACAACATTTATTTAGGGCGGTACAAGGTCAAAATAACCCTGTAATTTTTGAGAACGGAGCTATGATTTTCATAATTTCTAGATATATATCGATAACATTTTTTGCTAAGCTAAATTTAAATGATACCTCGCGCGATACAGAACATTTGTTTGTAGTGGCGTGCGCAGGACGGGTTAAATATAATAGACGTGTTATCTTCACGATGTCTTTATTATGACTAATCAATCCTAACTTAGCTCTTTACACTACATGTTAAAACTGAGCTACTGTGCAAGAGACGCCATATTAAATATGATATTACACAATATTCCCTATATCTAAGGATAACGCTTTCGACTTTATCTAATTTGTCGAATAATAATAACTAACAGATGAACATACTTAATTTTTTCAGGTTATAAATAGGCAGAGACGGAAAGCTCACCTGATGGTATGTTATCACCGACGCCCATGGACAATAATGACACCAGAGCAGCTTTCTGTCGCCTCTTTGGACTCGTTGCGTGAGACTGAAGTTGATACTTTAGGTCGCCAACGGCGCGATCTAAGCTTCAAACAAGCATCAAACCTGGTCCACAGTGACAGAAGAGCTGGGCCACAGCGACCACGACGCCAGCGTTCCTGCTCTGCAGCAGCGGCTTGGCTGCCCGCAGCAGCAGCCTCAGGTCAGGGTCTACGGTGGGTGAGGACCTGTTTCCCCCTCCCCCGCCCCCCTCGCTGCTGTCCGAGTCGTAGAACGGCTTCTCGCCCTCGCTTTCACTTGAATACTATAATAGACAGATTGAAAAACTCTTCATTGCTCGCATGCCACAGGATTTTGTACTAAAATTATAGAGATTATAGAGAGATTTGATCGTTTGTTTGAGAAGAATAGGCCCCAAAACTACTACGCCGATTTGAAAATTATTTAACCATGACAATCTTACATTATTCCTGATGATGATGGGTACATTTTCAAAAGAAATTTGTCAACTCACATCACTGTTAGGGTCCGGGAAGCAAGTCTTGGCGTACACGGTGAGGACATTCAGCAGAGCCAGCTGGCCCCACTCGTCCACATCGGCTAGCAGCGAGCACAGCTTCCTGACAACACAAAGAGGTTGTAGAAATCCGTTAGTTTATCGTGAAACATTAACAATGAATACATCTTGTTGACTATTAAAGACTAAATAGACTACAAACACCAATCCTATGCTGGCAAAAATTCGTAGCGATATCGTATCGACTTCGTCGTTGAAGTGCAATTGGTATTTCGCAATCTGCTTATAACTGCCAACGGCATCCATCCGACCAACTATCAAAATATCAACTATATATGTATTTTAAGAGAATATTAATTTTCTGCTGGATCGCATTCAAACGACTTCTTTAAGAAAACAAACTTTGAGAAAACAGAAGTCAGTTGCTCGGTGGTAGACCGAGTGCAAAGATTAGGTATTATTTTTGGCTTTCTGTGAAGTCCGTCTGTCTGGCTACCACCCTCTTTCATGAATCAGCCACCAAACGATTCGTCGTGTTCCGACTGGGGGCTTAAGAGCCATTTAATCTTCTTTTTCTCTCCATCTTTTAGTCACATTTCTTCCCAGTTTTCTTTATTCTCCTGTCACGCGTCATGAAGCGGAAAATTGTTGGTTTGTCAGGGGTCAGTTAAAGTTGCGTTAATAACAGCCTAGTCTGGTGTTGTCAATGTCCATGGACGGCAGTAATTACTGACCACCAGGTACCCGTCTTTTTGTTTGCCTGCTTAAAATAGCCGATCACTGACAATCTACATAAACCACAGGACTATAGCCATATCTAGTACTAATAATATCTATGATATACAAAACTCACCTGTAACTCCTGTGTATAAGGCTCATTCTGTCTCCACACACCTCGGAGAAGGCCATTGCAGCGGACCCCACAACCAGTGGTGCCTTATCTGACAGCAGCTTGTCAATAATGGCCACTAGTTCCTCCTTCTGTTCAGGATCCAGGCTAATGAGGGAATAAGGTATTATTCGATAATTTCGGAGATACTTTTGAGGTCAAAAGACGAATTTTTCTTTTTTCAAATAATAGGTGTTTCCTTAGAATGACTAAGTTGGTTTATAGGTTCAAGAATTTCGTAAAGCCAATTATGGTTCTTGTACAAGTCACGTTTTTTACTAGTCACAATTTTATTTATACTAATATTATGAGGAGGAATTAATTCTTTTACCATCGGAATCCTACTTACATTATTCCTGGTGAACAAATACTATTAAATATTAGCAAAAAAAATCGTGGCCCGTGAAAAAACTTCGATAATGTAACCCAACGTGTGAAAAGAAATCCTTATTTCAACTATGGTGCAGAAATTATTGACAGTACAGCAAAGTGATGTACTACAGTTTTATAAAGGACATTAATATCTACAAGTAAGTCTGCGACACCATATGTCTAACTGCTGTCCGGAATAAACGTATTCACCATATATTTTTAAATTATATTAATTTATACTCCTCCAGGCACTGTAAGTTGTACGGAACAACAGCTCAGCAGCAACAGAATGCGACTTTTTTTCTCATTTTCACTAATTTTAAATGATACAAAAACCATCGTTTTACCAAATTTCGTATTGATCTTATTGTGGCGAAATAAATATTTTGTCTTTTTCAGAGAAGGTATTAGGATAGGGGCGTAGGTGTTGGCATAAAACTCACCTGTACAGCTTAGGTATAGCATGAGCCGCGGTCTTCCTCACGTAAGGACTCATGTCTGAGGCAGAATCCCGGATAGCCAACATGACTATGGGCACAATCATAGTCACTCGGATAGATGAGAGTACTCTCAGTGCACTCGCGCGGATTAGCTGGTTTGGGTCCTGTGGGGTACATTAATAACTATTCAAGTATATAATTTTTGAACTATATAATTTTATTTATTTTTTATCTATATATGTATATATTTATTGAATTAACTAGAACAGTTTAAACACCAATTACACTAATTAAATAAAAAATATCCATAACACACAATAATTTGAAATTAAACAGAAGGATAAAGTAAACAATACAACAAAACAAATAATAATAAACATGTATAAAAAGATTTGTGAAATTAAACTGAACAATGTATTTGTGACCCGCTATTGGTATGTCTGCATTACTATTTCTTTATGTATGCTATATAAGTAGCTATTTTCCTTTTCATGCTGGCTCTTCGTTATTGGGTTGCCTCGAAAAAATCGCTTTAAAGCGTTAAGGCCGCCCACTTTTTTTTTGCTTTTCCTTGTTATGTGTTAATTTGTATTTCTTTATGGTGTGCAAGCAATAAAGTTAAGAACTATTTGGGTTATGTATACAAAAAATTGGTTTCCACCCTCTTAATAGTAAGGGAACTACATGTTAGTAAATAATACAACAATGCCCATAGCAAATGGCTAATAAATAAATCAATTATTTTTTATATAAACTTTATCAAGAAATATCCCATAAAAACGAACTCATACTACTTAACATTGTATGCCATACCTTTAGCGCTCTCTGGAATGTGCTGATGGACAGCAATGCCAAGTCTTGCTGCTCCTCCGCATACCGTACCAAATATACATACACCAACTTCTTCACTTCTATATTCTTAGACACTACATTCTTCACAACTGCTGGAAACCTTATGAGGAAAAGGCAAATAAAACAAACTTCAAATCATTTATTTAGAAGACTGTGCTTGGATCATCTCAGGTATATTACAAATTATAAATATAAACATAAATATTTTCGGACAACTCACACACGGCCATCCGACCCCAAACTAAGCATTAGCTTGTGCTATCGTGATCAGATAACTGATAAACATACATATATAATATTAAATACATACTTAAATAGACAAAGTATTATTTATACCAATTTATATCAGAAATTGATTATCACTACGGTAAAGGATAACATCTTGAGCGTGTGTTTTCCAAGCTGTGTGAAGTCCACCAACCCACACTTGGCCAGCATGGTGGACTACAACCAGCACCCCTCACATTATGAGAAGAGACCTGAGTAGTTATATGGATTGCATTGATGATGATGACATTTGTAATATCTTTGAGACTTTACATTGTTTATCTATATATATAAAAATGAATGGTTGTTTGTCCTTTATAGACGCTCAATTGGTTAGAGATAGAACACTGATGTCTTTAGCAGCTTTGTTCAGAATTATCTGGAATATGTTTTGATACCAAAATAATATTGATCAGGCACATGGGTGATGAGTTATTGTGCAGCAACGTACACTGGATACTGCTTGTTTCTTATATAACTTTATAAGAATATTTCATCTTTTTGTCTGTCTTTGTGCATACTTATCTCAAAATCTGTTGATCTTATCTACAGTTTTCACTGATGTATAAGCTTGGATTAAGATATTGTTTTATGAAAACTGGTTTACAAATAAAAATATATGTTTATTTAAAAAAATTCCTTTTACTATCTTTAGCTGCAACATACATACTAAATTTGTACCTATACACAATATACATGTAAATTTAGTGTATGTTTGAAAAAGTAATGATATACTCACAAATCTGATGCATCCCTGCCCTTTGCAATCATACCAATAATTCTTTTCATGGCTTCCAACTTCAAGGAATCCTTGGATCCGTCCAGCATCATTTTGAGGTCTTCATTTCTGTTTTGGAGTAACTCAATCATTTAGATAAATTCAGACCAATAAATAAAAGAATTGCTCAGTTGTCTAAAAGCTATAGATTTATTTACATTTCATAATTTTTGTAAGAACCTCAAAAAGTTATCGTGGCTGGTACTCATGACCAAGTACTATGATTGCCTATTTTTTAAATTAATTTGGACAACATACAACACAAGTTAATAAATAACACCCATAATAACATATGTGACATAAATGCTTGTCCCGGGAATCGAACCTTATACCCCTCCCTCTGTAGGCAGGGCTATTAACTAGGCTACTAAAAAAAAAGAATCACCTAATGATTTGAAAGCCTCAGTTTTTAATTGTATGGAGCTCAAAAATTATATGTAGTTTTCTATAATTCTATAAATCTTCAGTTAGCATTTTCACTACGTGCATAGGGTCTGCATATTAATATGGTACTTTCTCACTTTTTATAGTCAGGCTGGAAGAAAGCTCCCGATGCTGGATCGCTGGCAGGGTACTCCACCTCTCCGGTCACCACCTTATCATTATTATACGATGAATTCCCACTCATTTTGGCTTAATCTTATATTCTGCTATAATAAGTATTTGGTAAACATCTACAAGTAATGTAATAAAATAAATATGTGGCCATAAAAAGTGAAGTCGTCTTGACGAAGCACCAGTTAGCTGGCCTATCGGCAATCACTTTCTTTTACTTGACATTGACAACCCATTTCATGACATGTTGTCAACAAGACAAAATTAGGGTCTGACAGTGACAAATTAGTGTGACAGTAATAAGTACTTTGACGCCAGAAATAAATATTTTGACGTCTGTGTTCAATTGTTGTTACTAATAGTATACTACTACTATAGTAACTTACTATTCGAAGAGAGAGGTCACTACATTCACCAACTTATGTCCAAATCGTAGAAAAGGCCAGTTAGTTAAGTTTTAGATTGTGTCGGATATTTTGATTATACTTTTTGCCAACCAATTTTTTTCCACATGGGAAACTGCTATTGGTAAAAAAATCTTAACAACTTTCGAGTTTCGGATAGCATGTGAAGTTAGGGTATCTAGTTCCTAGTAGAACTACCTACATAACTCGCTAGTTTTATATTCTGCTTCTTCTGACAACTTCTAATTCTTGAAACGGCCATTAATGACTTCATGAACTTGATCTGAAGAAGTGCTGAAGTATTTCCGTTAGAAGTCGTGCTTGTCATCGTAGCGGGCTATTTCTAGTATAATCCAACCATTGGTTAAGTAAATATTTAATCATAACAAAAACACTTCATGTATAATGGTGCCAAGGTGACACTTTAAGGCTGGCACTGTCAAAAAGTTATCAGATCGCATGTAGAGCCATGCTTTCGACTCTAGACATTCTAATTCTACAAGGGCTAACTTCACAAAATGTACATTTTAAGCAACATTCTAAACCACGCCTTCTAAATATACATTATTCATAGATATCAATAACAATGCATATTTGCAATCTTTCATCGTTCAATTCTACCTAATTCAACATTAATTATTGACAATCAACGCGAATCTATATAAAAATTTCCTTTAACTTCGTAGCTATAAGTCAATGACCACAGTCATAGACTGGAACAGAGTAGAATCATATTAATATTAATATATATTTATAGTTATACTACCTGTACCCCGAAACCATAGTCACACGCCGCTAAATGGACTGAGCAACATAACAGAAACTATGTATTCTGTTGCGGTCGTGGTTATGTTACTATTGCCAATAAATTAATATTTAAAGCTTTATTTACCCCTTATCTGTTTATTACTTTTAAATTATAACCACATTAGTTAAATGCATCATTTTATTACTCTCCTAATTTTATTTGATGTTGACCCGATATGTTTTTCTCTTCAATTCTTCTCTGTCAATTCTTCGCTCTACACGACTCCCTTATAATTCAGATCATTTCTTTGATATCTTGTCTTTTTCATTTGCTCCCATCCACATTCATGTGCATCATTCGCCAAATGATTTCCTCTAGCTTAGTTTAAATGCTTAGTTTTAAATATTTTTTTCTTTTGATTAACTTTTACTTTCGTAGACTACCAACGTGTATTCCTATCTGTCATTACCCTATCGTTTTGAGTCTACAGGTGTCGATGCATTTCTAATTCGCGGTTGATGTTCACAAACTTTTTCTCTAACATATTTCAATTGATCTTTACCAAGCACTATTTTTTGTATTACTTCCATTATAAGGAGCAGCAGCCTGTGCTGTGGTACTAGGGCTTCCCCGCTACTTTGCAGTGATTAAAATGGATTAATCTAAGAATTAATCACTGTGCGTGGTATGGTTATCGCTTTTATGTGTGATAAGATGGTCATCTTTTGTCTGAAAGCACGTAAACTTTTTTCTTTGCTTGTTACGGATGCCATACTCCCCTCCTGACCTCCAACTTCTATGTACTCGTTTATAAACCATTAGTTTTTTTATAGTGCATCAAAATTTCGCACATGAATGGTTAACTGTAGAAGAATTTCTGTGCCAGAAGCCAGTTTACAAATGTCCGATTGATATCTGTTTGGTACCAAAAGCTTTTCCAGAGAATTTATAACAAAGTTACAAAAGACTTGAGTGCTCTATATCCGAGCATTTCTGAGTCTATAAAGGACAAACTTACAAACATTGAATTT
This sequence comes from Asbolis capucinus, assembly GCA_018249125.1. NCBI lineage: Eukaryota > Metazoa > Arthropoda > Insecta > Lepidoptera > Hesperiidae > Asbolis > Asbolis capucinus. Next base: position 4,711 of record DWJZ01005589.1, on the reverse strand, counting down.
TATGTTATTATTATTGAATGTTATTGCGATTTGCTACAGTCACTAAGACATAACGTAAAACATTTTTTAATTACTTATTTATTCTCTGTTAGCTCTTGGAGTAACATTTTGAAGCAATAATCACATTATAAACGTCACCTATAAGTCAATTTCTTCACACATTAAATATGTCACGGTATGGAAGAGACAGGAACCATCTCCCAGCATATAGACCACACGATATTGGCAGGGTCCTAACTCAGTTTCAAGGGTAATTATTTCACAACCAATGTTCACTTTATTTACCTATACTTCATTTTGAAGGAATGAATACTGGTTTGAATGCAACTTTTTCCTGAGTTTAGATTTAACTAAATTTTTATCTAAATAGAAATGATCTGAAAATGATGCCAGAAGTTCTGAAAATGATGCCATTAAGCAAGGCAATTTGAATGGCAACTATATCGTCATAGTAACGGTCAATAGACGCAGCTGCTGTCAAGAGTTAAAAACAAATCTGACAGCCAATATCATATTTTACACTATTTTACACTAGCTTTTGTCCACGACTACGTCCTAGTTTTTTTTATTAAGTTGGCTTAATAGCTATAGAAGAAAAATTAATATTCTTATCCTTAAGTTTACCTATAGTACCTTCCTACTTCTCTGTCAACCTTGGACTCGATGTGAAAACGACTACCGACCGCGCCCATTGCTGTTTAAACTCTTCCACCGTTTACATTTCTAACAAGCCGCCGGGCTAAGAACACTTTATGTTTACTCAAATTTGGTTATCGGAAACCATGGTATTATTATTATGGAATGAAAACATTTTTTTTATCTTTACTAATATTGTTAAGATGAAGAGTGTATTCGTTTATTTGAACGTTCTTATCTCAGAAAATGCGTGTTCGGATTGAAAAATTATTTATATGTTACATAGTCCATTTATTAAGAAGAGTATAAATAATAAATAGGAGGAATAATATATAAGAGGCTTTTCAAGCGACTATTGCACGTCAAAATTATTATGAAAGCTCCTTAGCCAATGGATTCATTTAGTTGAAATTGGACAGAATTGTAAAGTTTACAATGCGGTTATACGATTTATTAGGAATACTTATATTAGGAATACTTTATATCCCATAAAGTGATTTTATTTCAGCGGGATCACAGGTAAAAGTTAATAATTTATACGGCAGAATAACGTTTGCTGGATCAGCTAGTGATTATACAAATGTATACAATAAATGTCACTCTTAACATTCCAATAAATATATTGGTGGAAAGGTTTGAAATTGGTCGAGAAGCTTTGATTACAAACAGACAAACACAAGAAAACCGCGAGTTATTCAACACCTGTCAGTCATAATAGCAATATCACCAATAGTAGTATTAGATATTATTATTAAGATACTTTCAGGAGTATAAATGGGGTTTATTATCCTTATTTGTACATATTTTCCTTCTTTTTCTTAAAAATTCTGAAACATGTATTTAATTACATATAACAAGAAATCCCTGTATCAGTTTACAGGCCCCTAGGTTCAACATTTTTAGAGGTCTCATACAAAATTCCATCCCCTATTTTAAGGGGATGGGAGGTCAAAGTTCCAAGTTTTATAATTTTTTTTCTTTGTATATTAATAGTAATTTACATACCAAATTTTAGTTCTCTAAGGCTTCAGCAAGTACCCTATGAATTTTAATGATCATCCGTGAGTCAGTGACGAAATCGGCGTTTTTTTAGATATAAATAGAGCCTGAAGTATAAGAGCAAAGTAATTGAAACTTTATATGCTTAATAAGTCCATTGCTGATATCATATCCTATGAATTTTTTTTACCTAGTATAATTCAATCCCAAGATATGAGGGACCGAAAATTCAACGAAACGCTTTGAGGAAGGTAGGTAGTGCAACACGCTTCGCATGCTCACCTTGGCGGGTCACTGCCGAACCCCAGATTGCTCTCGCTTTGCTTCGGAAAAACAACGTGGTCCAGTGCTTTCAGCTGGCTCCTACCCATCGATGGCCCACTATTGAGCACGGCTCTCTCCTCATACTGAGGAGGTCTAGAGCACACTCCATCACACTGCCCCAATGCAGATTGGTGGTAATAATATAATTATCATTTATTTAATCAATTTAATTTGTAAAAAAAAATAATTAAATAATCGGGCTTACCTTGGAACTCAATTACCGGCACGGAATTCTTTACCGTGCCGGTAATTGGGTTCTTTAAGACCGGGTACAAAGCATATATCCGGGTATCAATATTTTTTATGTTTTTTACGTAACTACTGCGTGTACTAATTTCTCACAATTGAATTTACGGAACGCCATTATAACAAAAAAAATAAAACTTGCTTTAAAATAACAATTCGAAGCCTGTTAATTGATAGAACTTTCAACATTTACATTTTAATCTCAACTTAAAGTGTAAAATCGCATCATTTTCTATTCACATATCCGGAAATGAATCGTTCTCCCTGTGACGGCTATTTTTCAACGAAGTTTCTAGTGGAAATAATTTATGCGGAAAATACAAAATTCATCACGTATACCCTGTAAAATCCTTGAAAATCGGAAAATGGTTTCATGAGATTTAATTACGTGGGCTATACTAACATTTCAAAATATAGGGACAAGTAAAAATGAACATGTTACTTTACCTATAGCATAAAACCCAAAAACAGAAGGTTACAGTGTAAATTGAAAGTTAAGGGTTTTTGGGTCTAGGAATCGATTCGTTAAGGTTTAATTTCCAGTGTCTAATTTTAAATAACACGTAGAATTGTTATTAAACTTTCTAACTGTGAAATTTAATAATTGTTTACCTAGTTTAATATTTTAATGAATGATTTTTTGTTTTGATGACTGTACTTTATGATATGGACAAAGATGACCGGTATATCTTGATAAATAAAATAATAATATTACGTACTAGGTAAAAGGACTACAAAACGTCGAAAAACGCAACTTGTTGAATTTAAAAAGTTAACCGCAAAAGTTTACTACATACATATAACGAGGATAATAAAACCCCAAGTTATGTATTGAGGTTATAAAGTATATAAATATTACGATGCACATACATATATGTAGCTATGAGCAATTACATGTATAAGTGCTGCAACACCAAAATTGATAAACATAAACACACTGATAGGTACGTAGCGTAACAACCCGAAAGCGGAATTTCGGAGATTAATCATTTCATTTAAAATTTGAGGTAGTTAACCTACATATACGAGTATATATTTGGCAGTAGTTTTAATTATGTTATATTACTAATATTATATCGCTGAAGATTGTGCTACAAACAAACGCGCTAATTTCAAGAACGACCGGTCCAAATTGAATAATTATTTTTGTGTTGGATAGTCGATTTATCGAGGAAGATTATTTTTATCCGCAGTTAAAATTAGTAGGGCAAGCTTAAAACCGCTAGATTTAGATGAAATTAGGCACAATTGTAGATGGTTCCATAAAGGTACTCTTAAGGTATTTTTTACACCGGACAATCGTTTTATTTTCGCAAGAACAAACGTAACAATTAATCATGGCAGAAAAACAGCTGGTTTAGCTAACACATAATATTTTAAACCAGAATAGAGCTCTATACCTTTTGGATAACGATTTCCATTCCTGATTTGGGTAGACTTCGTTGTACGGGCAAGCGCGTACATTGCATTTTCAGCCACATAGCAACCTCATCATTTTATTACATTTACCAGAATTATATCAAACTAGAAAATGCATTCGCTTCGATCCGGAAGAATCAATCACCAAAAAAATTGTTATTGTGACTGCTCTGTCCTTGTCAGACATATGGTATAGCGGACTTATTTGTAGATAATGATGTCCTCTATAAAGCTGTAGTACATCACTTTGCTCTATCGTCACTAGTATCCACAGCATAAGGCAATGTAAGGAGTTTTAAAACACACAATCGTAGTTACATTATCGGAGTTTTCATACCGATTCCTAAAGTTTTTGAAAATATTTTGTAGCCACTGTTCATCCAGAAGAATGTACATACATATGTTCTTGTTCTAGTAGTTTCGGAGCTCATTCTCCTCAAATATAAATAATTATAATTTAAATCTTTCATGTTTATAATAGTAGTATTTACTATATTCAGTTCGTTTTCGGTCATCAAGAATACCGCGGTATTCATAATATTTCATACTCCATTTGAATTAAAATTTTTATTTAGGTTAGTTTAAGATAATTTATTATATCTTTATATCGTACATGGGGTACACTAAAAGTTTTGCACTTCTAGCTAATCGAAACTATTTGAATTTCGAATGTTATATTTCTTAAAACGTTGCAACCTTCTTGGTAATAAAAATAAAAAATTGGCGGGAAATAATTTGTCAATTGTATTTTATCACACATCAAAGTTCTACGCACGTAAGAAAAATGGAATTAAGTTGAAAAGATTTTAGAGCGATGATTTCTTGTGATTTTAAAAGTTCTCTCTCCGCGCAAAACTGTAGCTTTGGGCTACAACTCAAGGGCTATTGGGGATTGGTATGAGACAAATTCAGAAATTTTATACAAAGAATGAAAAGTTCGGAAACTTTGTTGTCGTTAGATCCCTCATGATATGACAGCAGAGTAAAAACGGGCCCGCGTGGAATGGTGCTCACAGATGCTACTGAAGTACAACCACGGATATTCTAATACTGTTTATGACATTGTCACAGGAGATGAAACGTGGAT
>DWJZ01005588.1:0-13878 GCA_018249125.1 Asbolis capucinus | reverse complement strand
CCTGATGGTAAGTGGCGATGAAGTCTTTGACGGTAAAGCGCACTAACTTAGTAGAACTGCCTACTCACTTTTGACTTGAAAACATTCAAATTGTAATAGAACTAATCTTCTGAAATTGCGTGCTGCGATTAAAAGTTACTTTTATTTATTTATTTTAGGCTCAATGACAGTTGTATGACACACTTATACTTAACTTAAACCTTATATGTAGATAATTTAGCTGTAACTTTAATTATAAACGAGATCAGCAAACCTCATAATGGTGTGCATAAATAAAAAAAAAATTACCTAACTACATATGTGTTAAACACTTAATATAACGAAAAGCTATAACAACAACAAATACTAAAGATGTGCCGACTATATTGGCCGACTAGCTGATTAGCCCACTAGTCGGTTGTGAAGGGGCTGATTCACATATTACATTATTAAAATGTAAATTAAGTTAAAAAATTGAGAAATAAACATACAAACAGAATTAAACATGCAAACAGAAGTAAACATACAAACAGAAGTAAACATACAAACAGAAGTAAACATACAAACAGTGGTAAACATACAAACAGAAGTAAACATACACACAGATGTAAACGTCCAATACGGAACTATTTACCGACTACTCGGTACATCTCTAACAAATACTCTTTACTGTGCACATAGGAGAACTACACAAAACGAATACCAGAAATCTTTTAGTTACACAAACGGTGGTCTTACCGCTAAGCAATCTCTTCCAGACGAATTTTAGGTAATGAAATCGATAAGTGAGAGAATAAAAGATAGGTAGAGTGCATATGAACTTCATACTTATAAGAATTTGTTAGTGTAAATGTAAAATATTATAAATAAAAAATATATTCAAATTAAAAACTAAATATTTTTAAAAATGAATAAGGAGTGTACATATTGTAAATAGTAAAAAAATAAATGATTTACAGAAAGAAAATACATTAAACCAAACAAAATCCTATAAAAATGTGACTCATTTTTCAAGCGTTCATAGCCTGGTAGCTCGGGTGAAACCTGAGTAATGAGGCGACCTAAGCCACACAATTCTAAAACTCGATTCCACGGCTGCCATGAATTAAAATTTTAGTAAGGGCTCAAAAAATTTTTAGGAGAGGTCATACACGTACAAAGGCAAATCCAGAGATTTAAAATTTTATGAATTGGTTATATTGAATTATTAAGTTTTAAGATGCTTACAAGGTAGGTAGTGTTGTTACTAAGTATTAATGATAAAATATTTCGACTTTTCTGTAAACACAAGACGTGGTGATTTATGAAGAATAGCAATGTTATGTATGTATATAAAACTTCGATCAAGATTATAGTAGATGTCAAGAAATCGTTATTAGTCCGTATGAAAACTAATAATGTAACTCAATGTATAACAGAATACTAAAAAACCTTATATCGAATACGTTCAGAAATCATTAATAATAGAACAAAGTGATGTACTACAGTTTTATAGAGGACATCAATATCAACAAATAAGTCCGCGACACCATATGTCTATCTATTACAGTTATGTCACAATAACTACTTTTTTGGTAACTTACTCTTTCGAGGCGACGCGAGGGCAGTTCCTAGTTCGGTATAAATCTAGTAGTTCTAAGGCAAGGCAATACAAATCGATCGTCATTAGTGACTTAAAATCACAAGTCAAAATCAATTTTTTGCACGATGTTTTAAGATCCAGAATCATTTGTAGGATATTTTAGTAAACAATAACGTCAACTCCTTCACACAACTTAACTAAACCTAGAGTGATTAATATAATGATTCATTCAAATATAAATTCACACTAATATAAATTCGAAAGTTTGTGAGGATGGATGGATAGATGCTTACTCCTTCACACAAAAACTACTGAAGCAAACTGGAAGAAATTTGACACTGAGATAGATCATAGTCTGAAATAACAGATAGGCTACAAATAATCAATGTACCTACGACGGAGCCAAATGAATCTTGAATCCTTCCGTGATTTTATGATTGTCCAAAACATTCACCCTTACCTTAGTGAGACCTAAAGAAATATTACTTCAATAAACACAGTTATTAATGAATTTGAAGTTCACCAATGAATCTATGGCCGCTTATACTCGTAACGGAAATCATGACGCACTGATATCAATTTATATTTTCAACATTGTTATAATAGCTGTGGGAAACGAATAAATTGTATGAGTAATTGTTTAACATTGATACGAGTATAAGTCGGAGGAAAAAGATAGTATATTTTTATTTTTGTAAGTTTTATGTTCACTTTTATAAGTTTTAAGCTTTTATTTTTATAATTTTTATGGCCAACATACCAACAAACGAATATACTGACAAACTAATATATAAACATGCACTGCAAGTTAAATAAAAGCCTGTAAAAATGTTTATTCTTAGCGGCCTTCCATGGAATACCTACCTTAATTATTGCATATAATTTGTTTATATATTCAAATCGTGTGTAAACTTTGTTCAATAATTCTTGTACATTTTACATTCAGAAAGTCTCTTGTGTTTTCATCTGCGAAACATTTACTAATGAAACTTTGAAATTACCTGTGGTAGTCTTGAATTTCGTGTCATTTCTCATGGGAACGTCTTATTCTCGAAGATTAAATAATTTTTGAATATTTAATAACCATTTTATGTAGTTAAATATTTTAAATAATTTATTAAATAAGTTTTTCTTGTTTATTGTACAGATCAAGAACGTTGAACCGCACAAGATTGGTATATCCCCATTCGGACATTGCCTGAAGTGAGAGATTCCTGCTGCTACCATGACCTCTCTTTCAGATTCTATTACATCCTTACTGGCCCGAGCTTCTGGCAGGTATCTTTCCACCACTGTGCTGTCATCTGTGTACCAAGGGATACCGGGCATAACCAGGTCATCGATACGCAGCAGGAACAAATGGCGGAGAGGACCTTTGAGGTGCCCCAGCGTTGGTGGCCGTCGATTGCGATGAACAGCCATCGACGACGGAAGTTGAACTCAATCGCGTCGCCGTGGGAACAAAAATCCCTGATGCCAGATGATTGGGCAGAGAACTTTGCACAGATATATTGGGTGCGGTGGAGATTGACCTTCTGCAGTGCCTTTTTATAGAACTTGGTATAGAGCTTAAAGGCTATCTACTTCAAAATATATATACATATATAGCACCCAATCTAGTGCTTGAATACAAAATGGCATGTGTATATCTTCGAGAATGAAGAAACGGTAGAAAACGAAAAAAGGGAAATAGAAAAGAATGCTGTGTAGAGAATTGATTTTGGCCTCCTCGGTAAGAGCAGAGACCCGTGCCCAGAGACTTGACTTGAAGCTGTATATAACAAGATTTACCCATATTTTAATTAAATATATTAATAAATCTATACTAATATTATGTGTAAAGCTGAAGTTTGTTTGTTTGCTTGAATGCGCTAAGCTCAGGAACTACTAGTCCAATCTGAAAAAATATTTTAAAGGTAGTTAGAAGAGTAGGGCACCAATGAAGAACGTTTCAAAATCGGGGGATTTTTTTTCTATTGAGAGCTCCCGCGCGTGCGTTGCGTTAACGGTTAAAGTTTCGCAAATATCATGTACGACAGAATTGTTCCCCTTTAGAAGATCTAAAAATAAGTCTGCGACAGCATAAGTCTGTCTTTTATGGTTAGCTTACAATAACATATTTTATTTCTACAAAATTGTTCTAAAATAATGCTTTATTAGCGAAGGTGTTTTTATAAACATGGTATTACTTTACTTTATTATTATATTTATATATGAAGTTGCGGGTTAAAGTTAGCGTTATCCCAAACTATTCCACGCGGACGAAGTCGCGGGTCTATTTCTATATGTATAAGTACTTTATAAAACTTTCAAAGCATTATATTTTAGTCTGTTCATAATTAGGCATGTTTCTTGTTAGGTATTCTAAAAGTTTTCAGCAATATACAGATAAAATTTGTTAAGTACCTGCTATGAAAAAGATTATGTTGGTAGCTGACAATTTAATACATTTTATATTTTTATGCGTAGAAGTTGAAACAAAATAGTTACCACATACAACATAATAACTTCACCGTCGAATACTTCATCGCCACTTACCATCAAGTGGGATCGTAGTCAAGTGGTAACTTATTTATGATAAAAAAATCAGGAAACACTCGTATCATTTAAGGTTACAAAATAATGTCTCCTCACCGCGACTTTTTGTCTGTCTGTCTGTTCGCGATTAGCTCAAAATCTACTGAACGGTTTTTCAAGCGGCTTACATCAATAGGTAGACTGATTCTTGAGGAAAGTTTTAGTTGGTAATTTGTAAAGGTTTTGTGTAATTTGGAATATCATAATTGGTGTGACATTGACCAACATACCACGCAAACAAAGCCACAAATTGACCATAGTAATATATCGATGACTCTGCTGTATACCAGCCAACGATGTGAGCGTTTTGTTTTTTGTTAAATCTTTTTTTTACTATAATTAAAGACATGCAAGCAATGAAATGATTAAATTTAGTAAATAAGTGTCGTATTAACTATGCAAAGTTTCATCAGCTTCAGTTGTAGCATGTACAAAATATATGAAATTGAAACTGAAAGCCTTCGTTGAAGAGTTAAGATTTTGCACTATGGCCCTTACACATAGGAGCAATCGATAAACTACACGAAATTCCGATATGCAATACGCTGAGTTATACGACAACTGGCAGCAAAAATTTTATAAGCGCGTAAATGATTTGGAGGGCACGTAGGGCTATCGATCCCGGTTGTTATCAACAATCGTTAAGCTTTGTCGGAAACCTTCGGGATAAGTTATAATTATACTAGTTTCTGCCTGCGTTGTGTGTTGATAAAAGATAAGCTACGTGTTATCACTACATACTATAAAAAATAGTCCCATCGCCGCGACTTTATATTTGTATGTATGTTTGCTATAAACTCAAAATTTACTAAACGGATTTTTATGCGGTTTTCACCAATAGATAGAGCAATTGTCGAGGAAAGTTTTCGTATTTAAATTATTAAGATCTTGTGCAAACTGTTTAGAATATGATTAGTATTTGTAATTGGTGGAAAATTTGGAAAATATCTGGTAATCTAAATCATATCATGCAGTTGGAGCTGCGTGCGGACCCTAGTCCCAAACCATAATCTATATGAGTCCCAAGTTTCAAGTTAATCCATTCAACGATTAGCGCGTGAAGGATATACAAACATCCAAACAAATAAACATACTCATTATCCCAAAGTAGCTACAGTCGGGATTAAATCTATCCTTTGTTAATATCCTTGATGTGGTCTATTTGTATGCTAAGTTTCATATTAATCGGTTCAACGGTTAGCGCGTGAAAGAAATACACACGTTACATCCAAACATGTTTACAAAGTTTTACATTTATAATAGTTTTACTCACAAAATAAACCTATATTTAGACGACAATTAGCGTATCTCCATCTAGAAACTGTAAACAAGCTTTACGTAAACTAATGTATCTTATTACAAGTGTACGTAACATACTTAAGTAAACAGGTTTCAATTAAGATATTAGTTAAGAAAAACGAATATAGAACATCCCTGAAATTTGTTTCTATACCTGCAATATCGTTACGGATTACAAAAAAAAATTCGATATTTAATGAACTTTGACTATTTTTTACTTTAAATAAGACTACGATCCCACCTGCCAGCCGATTCTCGTTTAGCAAAGGGCAGATCTCCCACCAGGCTAGATGTGCCTGGGGCGCGGCCGAGCACCGATAGTTGTTAGTCGAAACTTGTATATATGCTAACGATACAGAAAATTTTGATAAAATAATTCATCGTTTTTTCGTTACGTCATCGTATGAAGTGTGTGCGATGTCGCCACACTCGTTTTGCATACTATCGGAATAGAATCTAAAACTGAACGATTTTATATTTTAGGTCAATAATGGCCATTATGGACACCCGTAGCTTCAGATATACATCTTCCCTTATTTATTTGTCTTTCGCATGCGTTTGGGTATTCTTGCTAGCAGGCAACGGGTTAATTAGGTAATGTTCGATATTGTTTAATATCCACGGGCGGCGATGATTATTTACCATCAGTTAACAGATGTGCTCTTTGCCTGTTTAAAACATAAAAAGATCAAAAAGTATAACCTCAGTACTCCGATACTTAATGAGGTCAATATTTAACAAAAAGTTCAACTAAAGGCTCTTTGTAAATAAACCGCATTCGCGCACATGCATAAAAGGAACATTATGTCGGCATCCTTTATTATTTCACGCCGACATTCGCCGAAATTCGTCGGCCAAAATTCGCCGAATCTCATGCATTTAACGCATAAAACGACAATACAAAGGACTGCCCTACATGGGTAAACAGGGAACGATTCTTAAACTTTAGATATGAAATATATCGAATCGCTTTGCTGTGAAAAAAATCACAATACAGTTCGCTATATATATGGCTGAGAGTGTGTTTAATCAAAATATAAAATCCAACTTAACATGATGAATGTGTGTGTGTTTGTCTGTTTTTTACGACGAAATTGATGTGTTTTACGTGGATATAGTTGATGGAGGTCTGGAGAGTGACATAGGCTATTTTTTATCAACATTGATGCTACTCGGGCGTACCCTAGTATGTTGATAAGTATTTAAGAAACAAGGAAGCTTTATTAGAAGAAAAACCCTTGTCACGTGTTGAGTGAGGGCTACACTTTAACACGTACACAAAATTCCGTCACGCTTTTTGGGCATAGATTTAACAGATTAACTGTCACGCTTAAATATGTTAATGGGTACTTAAATCGCTTTTTAATACAAAAGTTGTATAGAAATGCTGTAGTAATGAACGATTTGAGTATCCAATTACCAGACTGAATGCATCAATAAGTCCAAGTAAAAAATCAAAATCAATTTTATATTATATTGTCAACAGATACAATATTGACACAAGTAATTTAAATTAATGAAGTCTGGCATAAAAAATGTTCTGCTTTTAATATCCATCCGCCTAAATATATTTTCAGACATTTCGAAAAATTCGCGAAAAATTTAATGCCATAATTTGTCGTTCATATGGTAAAGTTTGTCATTCATCGTAAAAAAAATCTTGGGCCTTATTTTAACTACTGAAATTCGATAACCTTTACTAAAAAAGTAGTTTTACATTAAAAGTACATACTTTTTGCTCTGCTTTCCTTGTATATTCATTTGCGGTAATACTGAATATACAGAGTCGTGCAATATGAGAATAGGCCCCCAACATGTGATATTCAATAGTCATTTATATTGGCTTACTCGCTCCTTGCAGTATCGAAAAAAATTGAGTACCTACAAAAAAGATTACTGTGTGAGTTTGCAAATAAAATAAAAAAACTTATATCACACAACTACAACTGAAATTCCTCATATCGATTTTATAGTTGGCTGGCTTCAACCCATTTCTGGCATATAGACCAGTGGTCAACCCAAGCGTTAGAAGTTTTTATGCAGCCCGACGCACTCCGATCTGCCGTAACGTTTGCTTTTTAACGATAATCGGAACCGACAGCTTTATGTGCCCTCCGAAGCACGCTCATGAAATTTTTACACGACGCATAGCGTTTCTTGTGATCCTCCAGACGCTACGTTATATGTGGCCGCAACTTTGGCCCTATTTGTGGTCCTCATAAGAAAATAACATTAAATACATATATTCGAAGTTGCATTTTACAAACACTGTTCAAAAGTCATTACGCTATCCATTCAACAAACTCCTCTGTGATTAGTCTTGGGAAAAGTTGTTAACATCCTGCACTGGCGAACGACGCGCTTCGTTATCACTCGTACCGCGAAAGATTGAAATAAGTTGTCCGTGTCGGTGTTCTCGTTTGATTACAATGTAAATGTCTTCAACTTACAACTAACTTATTTATGGTAAAAAATGGAGCGGTAAGAAACTCCCAAGCAATTCTCTTTTTCTACTCAGTAACAGGTTAAAAGGTTATCGACCCGTGCCCTAGATACCAATATAAGACAAACCTTAATAAAATACTTATATCGATACACTACTAATAATGTAACCGCCGTGAACAGAATTCCGTAAAAGGGCCTAATGGGAATATAAACCTAACACAGTCCCTTAATGGAGATAGCCCTTGAACCGAGTGACCTATTTAATACAAAGACCCATTAACTCCACGCTTAATTACACATTTTAAAACATTCTTTGAAGTGGGATTGTAAAAGGTCTTCATCTCGTATGTTTCTGAGAATGTCTTAAAATTACCAAAAGATAGAGTCAGCTACCTTATAAATTTAAAATTGTTATAAATAAATATGTTTCGACAACTCACACACGGCCATCTGATCCCAAACTAAGCGTCAGCTTCTAGTATGGTGATCAGACAACTGATAAACGTACATATATATTTTTAAATACATGCTTATATAGATATATACACCAAGACACATAGAACAAACATTGCTGCTCATCACAGAAAAGTTTGACCTGACTAGGACGCGAACCCACGACCTCAGATATAGCAGTCAGGTTCACTAACCACTAGACCAGCCGGCCTGTCGTATACATATTCATCATACTAATAATTACATTAAAATTCCAGAAAAGAAGTCTTGACTAATAATTTATAATTATGCTGGCATAAGGCTTCATGGCTCCGGCTTGCTTAGATTGTAAGCGTTAAAAAAGTCAACCAACAGCGGGCACGGTCGGTAGAATGGGTGACCGCTAGTGGCAAAAATTTAATGAACGCTTAGGAGGCCACTTTATGAGCGTGTTATACGATAAATATCACTTGCTTGGTGAAGGTAAACATTGTGAGGAATCCTTCACTCCTGAGAGTTCCCCATAAAATTCTCAAGGGTCTGCGAAGCCTACCAATTTAACGACTATGGTCTGTACCCCTCAAATTGTGTTACGAGACTCGAGCCCAGTAGTGGGAGAATTCATATGAAAATGATTTATGTTTTGGCTAGATGGCGACCGGATAAAATTCCGTTTACTAGGCACATATTATTCAGCGCAAATCAATTCAGGTACTACAAGAAATCGCACGCACATTTGCACCAAACAACGTTCGCAAAAACTGAAAAGCGTCATTTTCATTTTGCTGTCTCAGCCTTTGTGTCACCGTCGTCTCCGATCTCCTAGCATCCCCAGTCTCCCCAATGTCCCCGCTCTACCCGATGTCCCCAGCCTCCCCGTTTCACCCGTTCTCTCCATTGTTCCCCACTTTCCCCGATCGTCCCCGCTCTCCCTGGTGTTCCCGCTATCCCAATGTCCCCGCTCTCCCAAGCGTGCCCGCTCCCCGTTGTTCCCGGTCCCGTTCTCGTTCTCGGCTCGTAAAGGTGGAAATATGACGTGATTTAGGAATCCATTTGCGAATACCGTGGAATTGTAATTTTATTGAATCAGATGTGAGTTGTTTATTTATTTGAGTAGGTACGTATAATATTTTTGAGTTGGTGTCATACGGTGATTCAATAGTGAATAATGGTATAATTGTGGTTATATTATTGACGGCATAAAATGTAAATCTTCGTATTACCTAGAAAGATGTTTAATAGAGTAAAACACATTTTGCTACTTAGATTCAAAACTAAATCACTAACTTCACATACTACGGTTTTAGAATTAGTAAATTATTAGAAGTTGTCTAAATACACTAACCGAAATTCATGTTATTTTTTATAATTACTTTCAAATAGTTATTCTACTATTCCGGACGGAGAAACCCTAAATCCAATTTCATTAAAATTGGTCCAGCCGTTATGTCCAATCAAAAAATAAACTTTGTGTAAGTTTCATTTTAAACTTCATTGCTTGGCTTCAACCAATTGAAGGCCCAATACTGAGCACGGGTCTCTTCACTGAGGCCTCCACGCTGTTCCAACACGTATTAATGGAGGTATCAGTGGCCATAGAATACAATCAGAAAACAAGGCAACCTAATTAAAAACTTAAATTTCTTCATCACATTTCACTGAATTATAAACACACGTGTGCACCCACACCGTTTGATGCTATTAAACTAAAATTGGTTTCAAACCACAGCCGGCCTACATATCAACTCGGTTTATATAAAGCTCGGAAAGTATAACAACAATAAAAGCAGATCGTAAACACAGTTTATTCTATAACAATAACTCAAAAGTGACAGACAACCATAAAGTGATGACTACATCAAACGGTAGGCATCACTACCGCCACCTACATAAATTTTGATACGTAGACTTTCATACTAACGTTTTCGTAGGTCTGTTTGATAATGTGTACGCGGAGAAAACGCTGCGATACGTTCTCGACATGCATAGCTAAATAACGATGACTATTCGAATTCTGTCTCATTATTGCAACCCATAACTGTCCCACTTCTGGGCTTAGTTCGCCCGTTCACAATGTGAGTGGTACAGGCCAGGTCCACCATACTGGCCAAGTACGGATTGGTGGATTTCAAATACCTTTTTTAACTTTAATGGAGAACTGTCAAGATTGCAGATTTCCTCACATTTTTTCTTCATTATAACAAGTGATAATAAACTTCTGATATGCACATCATTTAAAAAATCAGAGTTGCAAGCCTCATGATTAGAAAACAGGACCTACCGTTAGAAACACCAACAATTAAACCACTAGGCTATCACTTTTGAATTATGTCTATAGTAGTATAGTAGTAAAAATTATTTTTCTTTGACACTTAAGACTGCCCTAATATATAACTTACATTGTTTATACTCATAAATATATTTAAAATTCATTTATACAGATCAAGAAAGAATTCCTACATTTTTAACCAGCACTAGTTCCTACTGGGATACTATTATTGATTTGTGTATAGGTCAAGTTCTAAAGAGTACTTAAGAATCCTGTTGCCCTAACGCACTCACAACGTTACCGGCGCGTCACGATATGGCTTTTACGCTGCACGTTTGCAGGATACACGCTAGAGAAACGCTAGTATGAAAGGGCCTACGCAGCCCACTGTGGACCAGTCACGCATGGTTCTCTCCTTGTATCTAATTTATAAGGCCTAGTTTACTAATAACGCATTCTAGCTTTGTCAAAGTCAAGAAAGTACAGGCACTCTAAGCTACTCGTTTATTATATTTAGTGTAAGACAAAAAATGTTGATTTATTGTATACTGGTGTAAAAATTTACTTTTCTTTTATTCTAGGCGATAATCTTAGCATGTACAAAATTTTACTCAGATCCGTTCAGTAGTTTTTGCGTGAAGGAGTAAGAAACATCCATCCATCCTTACGGTATCTCATTTATGTATTATCATGTCCTATTATGTGTGTGTACAAATAAATAAATAAATTCGCATTTATAGATATTTTTAAAATTTGATTGGTTTTGATAGACATGCTGTGATCTAGCAACTTCCATAAACCAGTTCTACTAATATACTAGGTACTGTAATATTCCCAAAAAGTCTTAGATTGGCCTGTTGGTGTAGTGGTTACTGAACCTGACTACTAAGCTATAAGTCGAGGGTTAGTTTAGTTGACTACTAAGCTATAAGGGAGGATTTCTTTTTAGTCAACTTACATAGATAACTATTTATTGTACACCAAAAAAAGACAACAGTACGTATAGAGAAAGTACATAAGGCGGTCTTATCGCTAAGCAGTGATCTTTCCAGACAACCTTTAGATGAGGAGTAAGTAAGAATAAAGAAACTTAGGCAGGTGCATGGGTAGGTAGAGGAAACTGAAATAAAATAATAAAATTTGACAGGCCGGTTGGTCTAGTGGTTAGTGAACCTGATTACTACACGGGAGGTCGTGGGTTCGATTCCCACCCAGGTCAAACTTTTCTGTGATGAACAGAAATGTTTGTTCTGTGTGTTTAAGTATGTATTTAAAATATATATGTATGTTTATCAGTTATCTGATCACCATAGCACAAGCTAAAGCTTAGTTTGGGTTCAGATGGCCGTGTGTGAGTTGTCCAAAGATATTGATTAATATATAATAAATATATATTATGAAGATAATGATTGCAACTGCACAAGAGATAGATAGGGGATAAAAGGAGAAAGCTTAGATCCCCTTCGAGTCTCCTGTCACTTTGGAGATCACTGGCTTACATTATACACACCGTATAAACACATTTTATTTATATAAAAATCTGTTTTTTTATTGAGTGTATTATGGTCTAGTATTATTATTTTACCGTAAATCCTCGAGACAAATGTTTTTTCTGTTATCGTTCACGTCACACGCTAATCCAAAAGTATGGGATTTACGTTTATTGCGGAAAAACAAACGCCATATTTTTCTCCTTAAAATGACATTTTTGAACTAGCGTTTGGCGTAAATAATAGAAAAGGCATTTTCTCAAGGCCTGTTACTTTAATCAGCTTACGTGTTTCATATTTTTATGAAGGAACACAAAAACATAGCAACGTGTCGCGTGCGTCGATTTATTCTTATTAAAACATCTTGTGAATATTGAGCCCACTATTGAGCACGGGTATCTTCTCTGAACGAGAAGGTAATAGGCCATAGACCACGATGCCGGCCGAGGCAGATTTCACACACCTTTGAGTTTTGCAAACTCCCCGGCATGCAGGTTTCCTCACGATGTTTTCCTTCGCCATTATAGCGAGTGACATTTAAATACTTTAAACGCACATAACTTCGAAAAGTCAGGAGTGCGCGCCCTGGGATTCGAACCTAGACCCCCCGAGTAGGAGGCCGAACTCTTAACCACTAGGCTATCACCGCTTATTAATATACTGACGATATTCTTACGAAATCATTCATAAAACTCTTAACAATGGGTCAATAAGTAACACTCCATAAAACGTTAAGTCTGTCCAAGTACAAATATGAGTCACAGATGGAGAGTTCCGTAGTGAAATATTAGGCTCGATAATCAACTTTTTTTTATACTAATATTATAAAGAGAAAAGATTTGTTTGTATGCGGCGAATAGGCACCGAAGCTACTGGATAGATTTGAAAACTTCTTTCACCTTTAGAATCCCACGTTATCGCTGATGAACATAGGCTATAAAATATTTTCAAAAAATTTAGTTGTCCATCACCTAACCCAGTCCAAAAATCCATCACCTAACCCTTACTCAACTAGCAAATGTACGGAGGTGACGTATTTGCTTATATCATTGCACAGAACCCTATTTAACGTTGATCAGTCAAACGTGTTGGCGTCAAATCCGAAGACCGATGACCGTATTGTGAAACACTACAAACTACACCAACCACGTACGCATCAAAACAATGACGTCATTGTAATTAATGACGTCATTGTAAATGGTTACGTAATGCCCTGCAGTTTTACGAGCACCGAAACAGGTTACCAGGTTGGAGCTCGTAAAGATTCCTCATTGTTCCAGAGGATAGAAGGAAGCGAGTTTGTTAAGTTAACGTCTAATTTTAATAATTGTAGAAGCGAGACATGCCAGATGTCTTATAACCAATGATGGCCCACTACTGAGCACGAGTTTCTCCTCATACTGAAGCCTACAGCGTATGCAGCGTGTAGTATTCCACCATGCTGCTCCAATGCAGGTTGGTGGAGGAGTTATTGGCTCACGTGTCGGAAGCTTTTTAATCCCCTCAAAGTCCTTTGACCAGACTTAACGATTGCTATCTAACGATAAAAATCGGAACCGACAGCGTTCTCCGAAGCATAGAAGACCTCATGAAATATTTGCCACTAACGGTCACCTATCCTCCTACCGACCACGCCCGCTATTACTTCGCTTGTAACCGAAACAAACCACCGGGTTATGAACGCTTCAAGTTTACAACTACCTAATATACATATATTAACTGACATATATGACAGGCCGGTTGGTCTAGTGGTTAGTGAACCTGAATACTACACCGGAGGTCGTGGGTTCGATTCCCACCCAGGT
>DWJZ01005587.1:0-13878 GCA_018249125.1 Asbolis capucinus | reverse complement strand
TTTGCTTTTTTATGCTATTTATTTAAATAGCATTATTATTTAATACGACTATAATTTGTAGTATAATTTTAATGTTGTCAAAAAATGTGTAATACACACGTGACTTATTGAACATTAGAAAATGTGTGCAGGGTTTTTTTACATATTATAAGTTAATGCTTGACTAGAATCCCACCTGATGGTAAGTGGCGATGGAGTCTTAGACGGTAAAGCGCTTTAACTTAGAAGAAGCCTATTGACTCGTATCCTGATGACATCTACATTATACTTGAGCGTAAACACAGACGCTGGCAACTTATTCCAATCTAATATTGAAACCCAGGACGTCCCGTTCCCATCCCGCAACATTCACACAGTTAAGCTATCACTGTTTTTGCGATATGATAATCCTCCTAATATTGAATAGCATTATTAATAAGAAAGTTTGTGAGGATGGATGGATAGGTGTTTGCGTAACTGGATGGATGTCTGTTTCCCTTTCAAGCTAAATCTACTGGATCCGAACAAAATTCGGCGCAGACATCGATTAAGGCCTGGAATACCAGGCTACTTTTTAAAACATATCAAGCGGGCGAAGACGCGGGCGGAAGTTTGTATAACATAACTCGCTCTTATAGAAGAATATCTTGGTTCAAAAATACCTGTTAGTAACAAGTTGGACAAAAGAGAAAGAATCATGCTTAATCATATCTTTTCAAAGATTAAGAATACAATTAATTTTGAATGGCGTGATAACTTGATAACTTTTAACCCGCGTTTCAAAACTTTTGTGATTACACAAGAAATAATTAACAGAACATGTGTTTCTATATTTCTCAATTAAGAATTTTAGTTACCAATTTATTTATTAACACTTTTAGAACCTAAGACAAAAGTAATACTTACAAAAAGACGGATTAATTCGTTTCAAATAGTCAACACAAACATTCATTCGTTAATTATACGTATTGCGAAGGATTGAAATAACCTGCCTGCGTCGGTGTTCCCGCCCACATATGGTGTAGGTGTCTTCAAGAAGAGTGAATAGGCATTAACTAAGTTAGTGTGTCCAACATCTTAGACATCATCGCCACTGACCACCAGGTGGGATCGAAGTCAAGTATTAGCTTATTCTATGTAAAAAAACACGATGCCGAATTTGTATTAAAATTATTTATTATAAGCGGTATATACATATAACTAGGTACAATTAGCGTTAATAGATTGAATGTTTTTACAACTTTTTATTTAACTTGCAGTGTATGTTTGAATATTAGTATGTTAATATATTTGTATATTGTTTTTTTACGGGTAAATTCTTGCAAGCTTAATTAGACCCACTTCCTTTTACACTACGGAGTAGAAATTTTGCATAAAGTTTTCACCCTGATGGCAATGTATTTTTATGACAAGCATGACCTGATACTACGTTTAGGATATGCTCTAGAAACGGTTTACAGTACATTTATGAAATTTTGTGTGTTTTTTGTATTATGTATCTATAATTAAATCTTGTGTTTTAAAATACTTTTAATAACCTTGTTTAAACTTTTTCTTGGTTCAGTATATTCATTCATAGTATGAATATTCATGCTGACATTATTTTGTGTTAAATTTCTACGAGAAGCGACATCTAGTATTCGTGATCAAAGTTCGAAATACTTAAAAACTTCAGTGTCATCTATGACTCAGTCGAATCAGATATCTTGAGAATCTTCCAGAAGGGTATTTCCGCCGATAAGGTCACTTGTTTTTGTTATACCAAAATTGAGTTAAACCTTGATAAAAACACGATCTTTATGAAACGAGGTCGAATTCTCAATACTATTAATAATTAGAAATGTTTTTCTTATTCTGACCAAGTTGTCCTATGGCTAGGCACCTATTAAGGTATATCTTCTAGGCCACCCGTCGCTCCGCCAGCTTCGTACCAATGAAAAAGTAGCCCATGTCACTCTTCAGACTATCAACTATTTCCACATAAAAAGACGTCGATCCGTCGCTCTGATTTAACATGAAAAACGGACAAACGTACACAAGCACACACACTCTCACATTTATAACATAAGTATGGTTTTCCCTCGGTCTCAGTTGTTATCGTTAGATAGCAATCGTAAAGCCATTTCGAGGCCTCCACGTGACATAAAAACGTCCAGTACTTATTGGTCACTCTTTCGAAAATCCGTAATGGAGCAGCGTGGTGGGGTGTGCTTGAGGTCTCCTCAATCAAAATGGGGGTTGAACCCTTGATTCCCTTCTAGGATTTGATACAGAAGACCCAGTTACCAGCAAAAAGCAGTTATTGTGACATACTAAAACAGTTCCATATATGGTATTAAGGACTTATATGTTAGATATAGCATCCTCTACAAAACTGTACTAAGCTGCTTTATTGTCAATAATTTTCGCAACGTTCGCGAAATTAATATTTTTTTTGTGTGTTTTTCACACTTTAGGTTACATGATTGAAGTTTTCATACGGACCTCTAACAGTTTTGAGAATATTTTATAGCCTTTGTTCATCAGGGATAATGCAGAAGTCTAATGGTAGAAGAATTTTTGAAATCGGCTGAGTATTTTCTTTGCCTATTCACCACAAACAAACAAAATCTTTCCTCTTTACAATATTGTAGTATTAATACTCAAGAATTGTTATTGAGTTATATTTATGGACACATTCTACTTCCGCAGGGTAGCCTAGTTGTCCTAGGACAGTCACCTCGTTCTACATACAGCAACACACCATATTTTGTAACATAATATGAATAAGTCTACCTCTTATGCATTATGCAAACTATTGATATAAATTATTTTCATAATGAAGGTTGTGTGTTAAGTGAACCTTTGGACAACTCACCCACGGACATCTGATTCCAAACTAAGCGTTAGTTGGTACTACGGTGATCAGACGACTGATAAACATACATACATATATGTTTTAATTAATATAGTCGCGGATACTAAACATTTTACTTGCAACTTACGGTCTGTTTATTATTTTATTATATTACAATAAAATAATTAAAAGATATTACAGTAATAAGTAAATCTTATATACATATGTATATAACAGGTATCACTAACGCGTTAAAAACAGTATTAGATCAGCACGAGAAGGACAAAGAGGGAACAAAAGTATTATATAGTTCAAGCAATCAGGATCAATAATGACAATAATGGCAATACGCACATAACATACCGCTTCAGGTTTACAGAAGAAGTATGTGAAGGATGACTGAACTCAAATTCCCAGCCAGAACACGAGACCGAGCAGTAGCTAGCCAGTCGGGCTTCACAAAAAACATATTCGTTCTGCAAAGCTTAACACCAAGTAGCAGAATCCAGTTGCTTTTTACGACAATAGTCTGTCAGCGGATTTCTAGGACAATACGGAACAGAAAAGTAATAAAACTTACTTGAAATAGCAGACTGTGGGATCTGGATGCAGCTCAGGGCAGCTAAACGCATCAGGGCAAATGGTACTGTTGTCAGCGTTAGGCAGCGGTGTACAGCCCAGCTCCTGATAAAACCCGACCATGTCGCACTCCCCTCCCAGGTCTGCCAGGACACTGCCGAGAGCTGTACAGAACATACTATCTATAGCTATGATATTATGAACATAGATATGTCACTCCGTGCATTTGCTCTTTCAAATTTCCAATACCCCTCGGCTATAGGCCCCGTAGCTACGGTAAGTTTAGAAATCTGGACAATAATAGAAGAACTTCGCAGCGTAGAATGCAGGAAGGATACCGACATGGCTTAGCGATAACTGACACCAACGGCGTGAGGAAGCGTTCTTTAATTTTCCACTAGCGGTCATCCATCTTACTACAGCGCCCTCTATTGCTTAATTAGTTGATTTAGTAGTAGAAAACGTGAGCACGTAACTCTAAATTTAAGCCTTCAAAGTAAGCCAAAATTTCTCTTGAATTTTTTTGCCAGTAGACGTCACCCATCCATTTTCGGAATGCTTATTGCTTAACTCAGCCATTTACAATGGACACCAGTATTACTACATCTGTACACAAGTTTTACCTTTTCTGACACAGATAATTATGCAAGCCTACAATTATCTCAATCATTCTAATCTGCATAAATCGAGATGTGCAATATTAAACCGTTTATGATGTCAATTTGACGTGAAATTACACACCGACCGTTTATTCCTGACCCGCGAAATGTCGGAATCTATCTCGTAATTATTTTCATTTGAATACGTAATAACTAACCCTAAGTTGATTATTCCGATCCTGCGGCGCGTGTTTCGCTTCGCTTGG
Organism: Asbolis capucinus; assembly: GCA_018249125.1. NCBI lineage: Eukaryota > Metazoa > Arthropoda > Insecta > Lepidoptera > Hesperiidae > Asbolis > Asbolis capucinus. Next base: position 9,619 of record DWJZ01005587.1, on the reverse strand, counting down.
ATATCGCCAGTATTTTGTTTCTCCAGTGGTTTCCAAATATTTTTTTAATATATGTTATTCATATACGTACTTACATATTAAATTTATAAAAATGTGTAATTTTATTGACAATGATCTGAGACGATTAATTAATTTTCACTCTTTCCTGACATAGCTTCAGGAAAGGGTGAAATGAGATGTATAATTAGAAATCAAACAATAGTCACACTAAATAGATAATTAAACTATACTCGACGCAAATTCCATCTGGAATTTTGTCATCAAAATTTCCTGCGTTTTTAAAAGTTTTAACGGTTTCTCACGATTATTGTTGTTTATATTATAGTTATACCGATATTTCGACCCAGTTGCATGGGTAATGGTCACGGCAAGAGACAGAAAGAGTAAGTCATTAAAAAGTTAGAAAAATATTTAAGGACAGATTAAATTCATAAATATCATTGTACAAACACATCAAGTAAGATAAATTTACACCTCGGCCACTATTTTAATATAATGTTTACCGTACAAACTTATCATGTTTGTATGTCAAAAAAGCTAGCTACACTGTCAGAATTCAATTATTAATTAGTTTTATAATATAATAATAATATCTTTCTTATACTTGGAAAATATTTGGTAGAAGAAAACTAGTTGCAGGAATTTCGAACTCCGAACCAATAAAGGAATCGAACCCAGAACGCATTTTCACAAGTCACTACAAATAGGCTACAAGAATACAATACCGTTCATAATTTAGTTATAGTGATTTTACGATTCAAATTGTAATCTGTAATTACTAACTGTAATATAAAGAAATTTAATTATGTGTGTTAAATTGTGTATGTACTTATATGTTAAGTTACGCTTCTTTATCGTCACAAAAAAAACTTTTTTCATGGATCAATCGATGTCAATGATTTTATTTTTGTATATTACCTACGCATTTTAAAAACTTTAACAAAATTTTACCAACGCGCCAAAATTGTAATAAAAAAAATCTTCCTAAATAAATTGCAAACTATTGTTTCTGACAAAAAAACGAAACAAGAACTCACCCAATACAATACCGATCAAAACCTTCATGGTTGCAGGCTTCACAAAAAAATCCATAGAATCACTTCCGCAGCAATGTTATTGGTTAATTTCTAAGCAAACGTCAAAGACGTCCTATCTTACTGATAGCTCGCGACGCAATGAAAATATCATTCTTGTACCTTGTCTCTCGACAGGTATCGATGTCTCATGTAAACAAATCGCTCGCGTACTTGAATCTCTTGCTAACAGTAAGACAGCTATTGATGTTATAAATATAGTCGAATCTTTCTCAGATTTATTTAAATTTTATTTATACTAATATTATGAAGACTTTGAGGAGAATATGCTCCGAAAGTACTGGGCCGATGTCAAAAATTCTTTAACTTTAGAATCCTAAATTTTCCCAGATGAACATGGGATATAAAATATTTCAAAAGCTTTAGGGGTCCCTCTAAAAACTTCGATAATGTAACCTCAAGGTCAAGAACAAAGACAAAAGGCTTTTATTGACGCAATAAAAACTAAACTAATATTTTATTCCGAGATCTTTGTATATAATAATTTTGAGTACCGGCCTATTTTGGGGGAAACTCAAGAGTGGTATTTTCGTCTATAAATTATCTCTCAGCGAAGCGATTGTAAATTTATGAGACGTATAGGACAAGTCTAACTCGAAAAGATTAAGCCAACACAGTTTTTTATGTTATAAGCATGCAAATGGGCAGACAGGTACCTAGCCGATTGTTTGCGATCATCGCTACCACCACACGCTCTGGAGGGTCACCAAAGTATTACCTGCCAGGACGACAGTAATAGGCTCCCACTCATGGGGAAGGTAATGTAAGAAAAAATATTTCAAACCAGGGTATTATAACAGACTGCAATAGTCAACTGCTTGGTGGTAGCGCTTTGTATGAAGATCATATCACAGGGATCTTCCCACACGTTCCGTAGGGGGTATGGGGAGCCCGTGGGATTAGACACCCCCTTTAGAAGTTTCTTTCGTGACCATTTAATATGGGCCGGTCCTTGGATGACTCTTGGAGATCATCTTCTCCAAATCCATGGGTAATTGTTAAGTCCTAGAGGACCTGTTGGCTGCGGTATTGTATCCAGTGGTGTAGGTCACCTTTTTTGGAGTGACACTCCTTCCCACTTCATTTAACAACTACAAGTTCATTTCTCATTTGTTTCGTGAAATGGTTGGCGTGAATAGTTAGACGTGTAGTGATAAAAAAGATAAAAAATTTATTTTTTCGACTTCTTAATTCAAATTCTTTTATTTGTGAAGCATGCTTTTTAACTTTCGACGGGGTGACGCATCGGGTGCCACCCAACGTAACTATGCCACGGCTTGAACGACATATTAAATGATTCAAATAGCAGATACAATTTTGGTAATTTTAGCTACAACAAAATGTGACTGGGTTTAGCGTGTAATAATATAAAGCGATGTAAGATATTGATACGAGATATGATATCAGGTGCCACGTAGTTTCAAGGTTACACATTGCTGCAACAGGATCACATCGGTGAAGTGCGGTCAATATCACACTTATGTGAGGACACTACGACATCAGTTCTTTGGTACTATATATAACAGGGGTCGGCAACCTTTTCTTATATGAGGGCCACTAATGTCGGTGCGGGCCACATTTCTTCTGTCGGCGTCGGAAAGATCTCAAAAAACAAAGAAAGAAAACAATTTTGTTCAAAAATATTTTAATGCAAAATTTCGTGTGTTGCAGCGTAATAAATAAAACGATATATTTGTAAACTTAAGACTGATGTAAATTCATTTCTAATAATTGTCTCATCTCGTTCATTAACTATAGCTATTTGTTATAAGATTACATCAACACGAGGCATTCATACTCAGTTGAGGACCTCTCTTCACCGTCGAAGGGGTAGTAGCAGGTTCCATGGGAGGGGTGAATCTGAAATTGATAAAAAAATCATGTAAAATTATATTTTCTCTGCAAAAGCATTTGTGTTAAGTAGAAATCTTTGACGTCAAATAGTTAGAATTTACAGAATATGGTTGTTTATCCACTGCGACGTCACCGAGAACGAGATGACAGGGCCGAAGCAGCGGTACATACATTTACTATGGCCGCCTGTCCGCGCGCCCATTACCCGAGCGATGTCATTCCGGCCGCCGAATTTGCACTATATCCGCGTGACCGCTAGAACGGGCCTCAGATGTTAAGAAGCCAATGTGCTGGCAATACAAAATATTTTTGAACTTGTCTCGGTGACGTTTTGATGACGGTGCGGTTGACAAACAATCGCCGTCACGTCACCAAGAACGATTTCGGCGTCGTCATCTCGTTCTCGTTGACGGGCCGGCAACGGGGCAGTGGACAAATGATTTAAAGAGGTAAGGAAAAGGCGAAAGGTACTACATATCATTTGCATACAATATTCACACATGTTACAAAATATTTTTTGGCAAAATTGATTAAAACAAGCTTCGGATGTTTATTTTTTTCAAACACCCTTAGAAGCAAAAAACTAACTGTCGTTGTTTGAGGTAATGTCTCATATACTAGAAAAGTGTATTGCACAAACCTTGCCAGGAGTTGTGCAACCATCATGGGTGACACGTCCATAGTACAGTTTCTCTCCATCTGCAGTAACTCCAGCTTCTACTGCACCTGGGGGCACCGCGCCGTTGGTGGAAAACTGCCATGAGAACATAGCTGGAACCAGCACCTGGAAATATAAAGAGTAAGTGTGTAAACAAGTAGCAGAATAAATAATAATTATATTTTTTACTTAAAAACAAAAGTAATGAATCTATAAATTATTAAAGTATTAGGAAAATAATTCGTAAATTTTAAACTGTCACCCGATGTCCCTTTCTACTTCTTAATAATGCTGACGTAGGAGTGCAAAAAGTCCATTCAAGAAAAGATGCAATATGTTTGGCTTCAACTTAGACCTTCCCTCTACTGACCACGGTTGTCTACTCATACCAAATAAGCCTAGATCTTCCTCCTTCGTGTTGATCCTATGTAGATTAGTTTAGATACTAGCGGCGATGCCAAGTGGCAGAAAAATGATTACTTCTTCGACAAAACTTTATTACTTTACCAAAATGCTGTTCCTTATTTACTTCTTGCGACCTTAAAAAAATGATATGCATTACACTGGCTCACGTGTGGGTTACGCTATCAGGTAGGTGAATGACCTTAAATAAGGTAGTTTGTATCTATATGACTCGTGTTACTGTAAAACTTAAGTGTATTATTTAAAGTACCTACCTCGTGAATAACACTTTCTCTTGATTCAATATTGGTATTACACAAGAGATGTATGAAGTAGGTGCGTACTTTCCAGGACTTGTTTCTTTCCTAATCCACTTTAGAGAAGGGTAGGGAGTGTTCTCTGGTTATTCTCACTACGAGTAGAAAACCGTACTAAATACTGGGCCATGAAAGGGTGGAAATAAAACAATATAAGACATTTTTACCCTATAGATATAATACTTACTAAGCTACTTTCTTATGGTCATCCTCCGACGACTTTATCTTACCGTGTCTATCAACATTACACTGAAGATCATCAAGTTTACAGATTTACCTGATTTTAGCAAGTTGGTCAAATATTTACGCTGCCAAGGAATGCTGCACGCTGCCTATGTGCAATCAAATGTGTTGTTGCCTATGGTAGAGTCAGATATTTTTGATCCCCTCGAAAATATCAATAAAACGAACTTAGTTTAAATCAAATATTCTTCCTCACCTCAAATTGATCTTTCAGGATCTCTTCCCCACAGAAGGAGATGTAGCAAGCATTCTTGGAGGGGATGACCTTAGCAGGCAGAATATCCCCCTCGTGGGGAGCTCGCCCTGCGTAAATTTCTTCTCCATCAGCATCAGTTCCGACACGAAGCGCTCCTGGAGGAATGCTTCTTTGGCTCAAACAAGCTGGGACCCAACGGTATGTACCTAAAAATTATATGAATATTTTTATGCTAAGTATGCTTGCAGATGTAAATATCTAGTAAAGTTTGAAGATTGATTGTCAATAACGGATAAATGATAACTTCTGTAGATAGCACAGATAATGAAGCAATTTTAAAATACAATGATGCAGGTTTGAAAGACGATCATAATGATTAAACTGACAACGCAAAAGCAATGGCCAAAACTCTATATGGAGTTTTACTAAAACAACCTAAAGTTTAGTAGATGCTTGTTGTCTACTTATGTAATAAAAAAATGTTTGCTAGGAAACAATATTAGGGATATAGGAGCTGAGTGGTGAAGCAAGAAACCATAGAGAGGATTGGCCGAATATTGGCTAACATAACACGGAAAGCTGGAAGAGATAACACCTTAAATACCTAGGTTAAAATCAAGAACTTATCAAAGTACAATCTGAAAGCAGCTGTCATATCTTTGCCAAAATAATATGATAATAACGGTAGTATCTCAAAAACTGCCTAATGCTTAATCATTTTTCACTGAAACAGGACTTTAAGGTTGAAAACCAAAATACTTTGATAATATTTCTAAGTATTACTCATGTACCTAGATTAGATAAATAAAATATTCTGGCACGATAACAATTGGGATTATAAATTGTAACTTGAACTGTTTTATTCGTCGATTATTCGGTAGAATTATTCAATGATTCAAAAACTAATGTGTTATCTCTCCTTATTTTAAGCTCAGCTTAGTTTTCCTTTAAAAGTTTTGCTGCACCACTTTCCCGGTATATCACATTCAGTTAACATCATTCCCAATACTGACATATTTTTGAGCAAGACCTATATCAGATTAGTGCTGATACTACTGCTTTTATAACTTACTCCAAGGCAACTCGACTGTCTCTCCGAGTAACTGTGGCACTGCGTCTTCTGGATTGTCGACTACATCTACTTCAGTTGGTTCCGATGGAGGATGAGGAGAATATGGGTAGAAGTATGAAGGGTGCACGGGATAGAAGACTACACTGGGGGGGTACATATGAGGAGGATACCCGGACCCAGGGGCACCAGGATGACCAGGAGGGAAGCCATGAGGTGGAGGAGGGGGTCCACCGAAACCGTAATATTTTCCTGGACAATAAATTTAAATTTTTAATTTCAGAGATGGAAGCGAAAGGAAAATTTAGGTGTACCTAATGCACCGATCTATACTCTGTGTGTTATTAATACGGAAAACTAGCGTCACTTTGATTAAATAGATAGGTATATATTTATGAAAATACACGATTTGCTCATATTTTTTGAGAATTTTGAATCATTACAAACCAAATACCATTTTTGATACGTGTATTATAATGGTCTAGATAAAACTGTTTGTGTCGATGATAAGATATAATATTATTATCGCTCTTCAATAGATAGCACGCACCTCAATAATGCTTTTACCAATACTCGGTTCCACTAACGTTTATTTAATGAACAATTTTTAATTTATAATCGAGACAATGATTAAACCGGTTGCAGACCAAGCTAAGTTTCTAAATAAAGAAGTTTACCAGAAAAGAAGTTTTAAACACAAGATCTTTATTAACTCGTATGTAAAGTCTAAATTTAGATTGGTTTATTACATAAAATAAGAAAAAAACGCGTCTGTATTTTGTTCGGTTTTAAAGGAGTTAACTTAGCTCATATAGCTTTGCCTTACTAGTATACACACCTTAGACATATGTATTGTTAGTTGATACAGCATAGTCTACACATCCATACAGCTCCATCTATGCGAACTATACTAAATTAACTTAGTTCCCGCTCGGCCACTGGTTCTGCCCGATCTTATCAGAATTATATAGATATATTGTGAAATAATTATTTCTACTAATGTCATACCAGTTTCATTTCATTAATTTTGTTAGAAATCTATCATTAAGTGCAATTAAGTCATAATGCACAGGTTTCTCTTGATTGATTTATTTCTAAATTTCACAACATGTGTCGTTTAAAACTTAAATTTTAATTCTTTATGTTCATGAAAAGAAAAGAACCTATTTATTGTCATATTATGAAGCGAAGACTACAGATTCTACGTCACGTAGTACAGTTACCTACATCGCCCAGTCTACCAAATATTTCTTGTAAACCAACAGCTATACTCGGTGCATATTCTATCTGGAATGCTATAGAAACCTGGCAAATGTATGGTAAAATTTCTAGATCGAGTTTCCTAATGTCTTCTTCCAGTAAATTAGAAGTCAATGGCACTGTCCATTATTCTCGTTACATTAGTTATCGTATAGTTTTTTGAAGTAATTTAATAAGATAACAAGTGTTACTGCGCCCCCTAGCGCCCTCGGAGCTAAATCGCTGTGTTTTCGCGACGTTCACGGCTTTACGTTCGCTTCCTTTTCGATACGCTACCAAACATCTAGAGTGACAGATGTTATGATTATCAAGGAGGATAATTACTACTTTTATATCTATTATTTGTTGCAGTTCCTCAATTTTTCCTTCTACATGTACGATCTTTCAAGATTATGCATTATATTCTCGAGGTTCAGGCGTTGTTTTGCGCTACAATAATATTATTATGTCAATAGTATGATCCTTAAGCGAGCGCAAATGTGTGACGTCATCAATATTGTCTCGAGAAACGTGCAAGCTATTTTAGTCATTATTATTGAGTGGAAGAAAATAAAGTCCCTTATTCACATTGCTGATGCAATTTCAGTGAAACGGTTAATTTACATAAGAAAGAATTGCGCTACAAATACACATAGCAGTCTTGTTAAACGAATGAAATATATTGCAGAAATTTTAATATAGTATAGATTAATCCTGTGTGTAGGACAATGTCGTTATCATAACTTTTTTTTTTAATTTGCCGATTTACGAGCAGAAGAGCCATCTGATAAATGGTCAGAGGGACCTTTGGACATTAACGACAAAGGCAGCCTTAATATAATATTATGCATTTTAATTACTTATTGCTAAAAACATTACTTAACACCGTTTATAATTTTTTGTTCAAATAAATTCGTTTTGTTAAATTTTAATTGTAATTTACTAATCTATATCGATGAAGCAATCCTATCAGTTAATTCCTTCAAACCACTTATAATTTAATACTTATCTGTTCAATATATCTGATATCTTTAATTATTAATAGACATGTAACTGACAAAATATCTAAATGTGACATTAAAAAACAATTTAAAATCCAACGTAACTCTATTTAAAAATGGAATAGTAGACAACAAACATATTCAAACATTACGGCCATTGCTTTTAAAAACAAGAACAATCTAGCATTTTCAACTAATTCTTTATCAGCTTGTTATCACTCACCTGCCATGTTATATCGGCTGTGTCTTCGTTGTCACTGTCGCCAGAACGCACAAGCGTTGTTATATATGTAACAACTGATTCATCAATCTTTAACAGATAACGCAGGTACCTACCAGGTATAATTATATTGCCTAATTTGAAACGTTCATAACCCGGCAGCTTGTATTGATTGTAAGTAATCGAAAAAGTTAATGATCCGGCCCGGTCGGTAGGATGGCTGACCGCTAAGGACAATAATTTAATGAGCGCTTCTGTGATTCTAAGGGTACGTAAGCTGCTAGACTCATTATTCTCTCATAGCAATCATTAAATTCAAGTCGATGCCCCCACAAAAACTTGGGACACTTGAGTTGGCCAGATTGGAGCAGCGTGGAGGAGTATACTCTAGTCTCCTCAGTACCTGTGAGGAACTCGTTTTCAGTAGTGGATGGTGAAGGGTTGGGCCAATGCCTAATTTAGTTGGCAATGTTTTCTCGAAGCAATTCGGATAAGAAGAATTTTGGGTTTTGGTATTATAAAGGTTAAATTTTTTTAATTACAATTATCGTGCACTGAGTACCGCATATACTTTTTCCGCTTGTACGTTCGCGTGGAACAGTCACATATTTTCGCATTCATAATATTAGTAAGGCTTTTGTAAAATTAAAATTAAACATAGCATTATGTATTTTGAGGCAGTACCTAAATCCAGCAACCGCTAAAAATTTTTATTCACAGGAAAGCTGTACCCCACAATTTCAACCTCATTAATTTGGAGAAAATATAAGTTCTTAAAAAAAAACATTTTCTCCTGTGTTTGTAACATTTCTTGTTATTGCACAGCTCTTATTGGTCGTAGCGTGATGTTATTTTCAATATAAAAATAAATTTTCAATTCAAACGAGTAATAGATAGAGAACAGATAAACGAGTTCAAGCAATAAATAAATAAATAAATAATAAATATCTTTGGATAACTCACACACGGCCATCTGACCCCGAACTAAGCGTTGGCTTGTACTATGGTAATCAGACAACTGATAAACATACATATATAGTTTTAAATACATACTTATATATCTATTTACACTCAGACACCGAACAAACATTCCTGCTCATCACAGAAAAGTTTGACCTGGGTGGGAATCGATCCAACAACCTCGGTGTAGCAGTCAGGTTCACTAACCACTAGACCAACCGGCCGGTCAAACAATCAAACGAACTCTTCAGCTTTATTAATATATATTTATTAATGGCTACACATTTTTAAATACTTCATAATATATCTAGCAATATTAATAAACTCTTCTAAACCATACTCGTTGTTTCTTCTGTAGTCCTTCAC
>DWJZ01005586.1:0-13879 GCA_018249125.1 Asbolis capucinus | reverse complement strand
TCAGTTGTCTGATCACCATAACACAAGCTAACGCTTAGTTTGGGTTCAGATGGCCGTGTGTGAGTTGTCCAAAGATAAAAAAAAACAATACCTATCCATCATCGGCTTTATAAAAATACACAAACTTATGTATGCCGGAAGATTAATAAGAACTCCCAAAAATAAACTCCCGGTACTCTTACGCTAAATTTCTAACTCTAGGGACTCCACTAACTCTCCACCATCCACAGCCGGCAAGATGAATTGTGCCTTCTACGCGAAAACAAAACCGCACTGAACAGTGAGCAAATTAGGTTGAACGCAATTAAGTTAAATTGAATAGAATTATTTATAAATTCCACTTATATTATAAATGGGAAAGTTTGTAAGGAATTGTGTTAGTGTGTGTATTTGTTACTCTTTCACGCAAAAACTACAGAACGGATTTAGATGAAACTTTGCAGTTATACAGCTTAGACATTGGAAAAACATAATGAGTAAACAATTTGAAGAATTTGTTTAAATTTTTTGAAATTTTAGGAAAATTCGAAAAAAAAATAACTTTATATCTCCGGACTGTGTCAATAGACTTCGATAATTCTCTGTTACTCTTTCCCGCATAAACTATTGAATGAATCTCAATTAAATTTGACATAGGGATAGATTGTGGTATGGAATAATATAAAGTTAACGTTTTATCAACATGTCACGCGAGCGAAGCCGCGGGCGGACCCTAGTACAGCATAATTTAACTAATAATTTGTTCTCCGCCTTCCTCATTAGTAAAACAAGGCGAAATGTTAAACTTCGGACTTTTTATTGTGACAGCCCTGATTTCTCAACTGTCGAAATTACCCAAAAATCACCTTCATTTGTTTAAGTATTTCATTAGCACACGGTGAAAATTGAATAATTTACGAACGAAAAATTTATTGAGGGTTTGTGGAGGGTAACCCAACCCAAGCGTTGGAATTTTTTACGCCATCCGAAGGCCTCCGACATGGCTTAACGATTGCTTTAACAACCGGAACCGACGGCTTTACGTGCCCTCTGAAGCACGGAAGCGCTCAAGACCTACTACCGACCGCGTCCGCTTTTGCTTCACTTTTCGGATCACTTACTATGGAAACAAGCCACCGCGCTATAAATGCTTCAAAGAGAAACCAGTATGCTATAAAAGTTTTAAAACATCCTCTACTAGTTTTTTACATACAGAAATATAGTTTCCTCATTAAAATGTATATAGAGAAGGAGTGCAGGAAGCTAATGTTTTATTTAATGAATATAAACAATACGCACTCAGGGATTTGACGCGCAATTGTTTGACAATTTTAGTACTGATAATGAGAAATCAACCATTCGACAATGAGTTACGGTCGTATTTCAACAGACAGGATCTATTATATATTTTAAATCTGTGTAAATTTCTAAAGCGAAACATACAAAGGAGACGCTAAGCTCCGTACAATACAATAGAAATACGAGAAATGTTCTATTCAGTGTTATCAAAGGTACGCACTAATCTGATACACGCAGTTTGATCTGTTCCAGGAGCCAGGCAAACAATAGTGAGCTAGCTGAGCAAACGTTTCTGACATGTTTTTAAACTGATATAGTTGAGGATATTGAACATTTTAAATGCAAACGGTACTCACGATCTGGTTTTTGTTATATCGATATTTCGACCCAGTTGCATGGGTCATGGCCACGGCAAGGCCGTGACGTGCCCTGTCGTATGCACGACCTGTTTATTGTTATATCGATATTTCGACCCAGTTGCATACGTCGTGGTCACAGTAAGACAGTGACGTGCCGTGTCGTATTCACCATCTCTTTATTGTTATATCTATATTTCGTCCCAGTTGCATTAGTCATGGTCACGGCAAGACCGTGACGTATCGTGTCGTATTCGCGATCTGTTTATTGTTCTATCAATCGTAGTCCGATGCAATTGGGTCGAAATATCGGTATAACAATAAACAGATCGTGAATACCCGTTTGCATTTAAAATATATTGTTCCGCCATAATTACTGTATATTACCTTTCACATGTGATCCTTTAGAAATAAAACTATTGTCCGGGATAAAAAGTATCCTAACAATGATGGTGTTCAATAAACAATTGTGCCATTTCCCGGGATGAAAACTATCCTATAACCTTGATCGGAAAATTGACTATCCAATACAAAAAGAATTGTCAATTCAGGACGGTAGTTCCTGAGATTAGCACGTACAAACTCTTCAGTTAAAGTTGCACAAGAATACATATATGTATGTTATAGTATTTTTTTTGCGTAGTTTTGCGCGTGAAGTGTGTTGATAAAAAGCTTGTATTATGCCTGACTATAATCTATCTCAGTCCCAAATTTCATTCAGATCCGTTCAGTAGTTGGAGTGTGAAGTAAAAATATATCCATCCATCCATCCTCATAAGCTTTCACATATAAAACGTTAATAGCGATTAACCCTGAAGTGAAGGTTTCATCAGTACAAGTACGTATTGATTTTTCATTTTGATATTTTGATGTACGATGAAAAGTTGTGACCTTTTGGTTATTTGTACACATATTTTAACACTAGGGACCCCACGCGACTTTACACGCGTTGTATATTAATAAAAAGTAACCTATATATTCTTTCAGAACACAATCTATCTCTGTGCCAAATTTCATTAAGAACTGATTGGTAGTTTTTGCGGGAAGGAGTAAGAAATATCCATTCACTCACAGACTTTCGCATTATAATATTAGTAGGATTTTTAAAATGGCTTAACCATACTTGAAATTCGAAAACAGTCTGAGCGTAATAATTTATTTCTGATTTATGGCCTAAAATTACTAAACAGATTAAGATAAGACTTGGCAAAACTAACATTAATTATGGTTCAAGCTATTTCTTATCTTGTGTTTTGGATTGTGTCCATGGAATAGGTGATTGAATTTGTACATTAGTTCTATTGCCAGATTATTTGAGTATTTCGAATGGTATTTTACTAGAAATTGCATATCTTTATTACTTTGTAAGAGTTTGTGTAATCTTTAGTATATAAATATATTTTTTATTAATAACAAACCGACTTCAACTGACTTCGACAATAATAAAATGAGAAAATCAGTGCCCATGTCGTCGTAGCCAATTAATTAGGTATTATTTCAAATAACTCAAAAACTACTCGTTAGATGTCGCTCAAAATTACATGGAATTACGTGACAAGTACTATCTTTCGCATAACAAAAGAATCATCAAAATCCGTATACCCAATAAAAGTTAAATACGAACGATAAAAAGTTAAATAATAAAGTTATGAATAAACCGTATAACGTAAAGTAATCGTCAGATGGCGCTAAAATTTACATAGAACTACAACACAAGTACTAGCTTTTGATTAAAAAAAAAATTAAAATCTGTACACCCAGTAAAAAGTTATCAAATAACATACATATACATACATATAAAAAAATGCAAATTGGAAACCTACTATTATTCCAAGCTTTTATTTAACCTGCAGTGTATGTTTGTATATTAATGTGTTGGTATATTTGTATATTAGTTTGTTACGAGTAAAATCTTACAAGCTTAATTGAATCCACTTCCTCTTACACTACGGGCCTGAAATTTTGCATAAAGTTTACATCCTGATGACAATGCATTTGTCTACCGATACTACGTTCAGGATTGGCTCCAGACAAGCGAACTCCTCAACAGTTAACAATACAGTTATGTAATTTTGTATGTTTCCTTGTTTTAAGGACCTATAATTAAAGCTTGTGTTTTTAAATATTTTTAATAAACCTTGTTTGTATTCTGTTAAAAATCTTTCGTAGTGAATTATTCGTAAAATAAGCATAGTATAACACACAGACTGATTCCCGAATCTTGGAAACAGTAATACCCGTCAAAGTCCCTACACCTCTCACTCACTCAATGTCCATGGACTCATTTATTACAGTCCACAGATAAGAGTTTTTGTGAAAATGTTAACACGACTGTTTTCAGTCGGATTAGGTATATTAAAATCGGCCTAATGTGAGTATCGGCTACACACAATTAACGAATTATATAATAATTTCTATCACAAATTATATAATAATTTGTATCACAAATGATATAATAATTTGTATCACAAATGATATAATAATTTGTATCACAAATGACATAATAATTTGTATCACAAATTATATAATAATTTCTATCACAAATTATATAATAATTTCTATCACAAATTATATAATGATTTGTATTACAAATTATATAATAATATCTATCACAAATGATATAATAATTTGTATCACAAATTATATAATGATTTCTATCACAAATTGTGTTGTTATAAAGCCGAAGATGCTTCGGTATTGTCTATCGTTGACTTTAGGCATTGCTTTCAACTTTTCTTTGTTCTTTAAAGTTTTCTTTTGTTATTAGTATCTTAACTGAAGAAACGAAATCCTATTGTAACTTTTGACTTTCGTTAAGTGAGCTATTGGTTGCAAAAAAAAAATTGTACTCATTTCATAATTCGCAAACTACCATAATTTCAAGTCAAAAATAAAAATCTCACTAAGCACATCTCAAAAATGTTTTGACTATTTAAGTTAGGCATTTTATGAATATAAAAAAATATTTGATAAAAACCGAGCAAAAAATACATCAACATAATTGTGTCTAAAGTGGTCCTGTGGTTTCAGAGTTGGCCATACAAATTTTAACTTATTATCCCACGGGAACAAAGCAGTTTTCTGGGATAAAAAGGTATCCTATATCCATAGTCCTTACAAAGCTACAAACATGCTAAATTTCATCTAAATTGATTCATTGGTTTCAGAGCTGCCATACTAATTTTAACCTGTTGTCCTCCGGGAATAAAGCCATTTCCTGGGATAAAACCTATCCCATAATCATTCTCGGGATTTGAACTACGATTATGCCAAGTTTCATCTAAATTTGTTCAGTGGTTTTGCGTGAAGCTCGAAAAGGCAGAAAGACAATAAATCCAAAAAAAAAATTTTGGTGTCGATGACGATAACAAAGAAAGCGCCCGTGAATCAAAATTTTCAAAAAATATTTAATGTACAGAATTGACCCTGCTACAGTTTTATTATTAGTATAGATTAGTCTATAAGTATAAAAGCCCCTCGCTTCAATTCATATAATTTAATTGCTGCAATCGTAGGCCTGCAGTGGCCTATATTTAAATTTGTAACCGATTAAATCCCCGAGTGCTCGCCTGATATAATTATTATCGATTAATTTATATCGAATAGCTCGAATACAGGGAGATTCGAAATGCCTAACTCAATCTCAACTGCCGATCGATCTTCCTAATTTATAGGATAAGTTTCCGTTGATTTCAAGATAATTTTGACTAATGTTTTTCGGTTTAAATTAGTAAAAATTATTTAACAAACGATTTTATAAACAAAAATCTTAGAACATATCTAAAAAATACATGTCGTTTAAAAATAGGACCACCTGACATGCATCGGCTTTAAAAAAAGTCATCAAAATAGAATCGAATTGAGAATTTCCGTTTTGAATCGGTTTACAAAATAAAATTACCAACATTTCAAACGAAGCCAATCCTTTGTGTCGTTCAGAAACCTGCTTCCGAACCGATTGTAACAGAGAATCGTTTTTCCAGGGGTCCGACCAAACCAAAAACAGAAAATCCTTTGCAGCAGTATGTAACCTTATATTTATTTATGTTAAGACTAGCAAAACTAACTAACCTTTATCGATTCCACTAAATTATTTAATTTCAGCGTAACTCAATTTTTGCTGTATAAAAGCAGTAATACAAATATGCCAGTCAAATGTCACGAGCACGTTTATGTAAGGAATAAGGCGGGTATTGGACAGACTCAATTGCTGAATCATTTAGTAGCATTAGACTCAGCGGATAAATAAATAATCTCAATTGGTTTAAAGTCAATAAACTTTAATATCTTATAAACTTCCTAGAATTCGACTTTAGATTGTAACACTTCACTAAAAGTGAATTAGAATCGATTCGGAATTATTTCATAACTATATTATGTACTGGATTCCAAAAATTAACGTTCATAAGTGTATTGAAAATACCTACATGAAATAAATGATTTTGACTTGAAGTATTTCCTCTTTGAAATGTTCATATGCGGCGGCTTTTTTCGATTGTAAGCGATCGAAAAGTTAAGCAACAGCGGGCGCGGTCGGTAGGAGGATGGGTGACCGCTAGTGGCAAAAATTCATGAACGCTTCCATGCTTCGAAGGGCACGTAAACTCGTTCCAGGTTGGTGTGGTTAGATAGTAATTGTTAAGCCATGTATGGCCTTCGGACGGCATAAAACGGCAATCCTGGGTTAGCTACTAACCCGTCTACCAATTCGTATTGGAGCAGCGTGGTGGAGTATGCTCTAGGTCTCCTCAGTATGAAGAGAGACCCGTGCTCAGTAGTGGGCCATCGATGTATTGATGCCATTCTCTCTTTCCAGGCCGAATTTGTGGCAAACATCAGTTTAACATCATTCATTTAACAGAACATTGTGCATATTTGTAAATGACATGCCAATTTTAAATCCAATCAGGACGAAGTATTTTGCCATTAATCTTGCCATTTTATCATAACGATTTTATTTATTTTGTGGTTGAATTTAGTTACTTTAAAAATAAGCTCAGCAAGAAAGTCAGTAATAGGTTAGAAATACGGAAGCGCTCATGATATTTTGGCCACTAACGGTCACCCATCCAGCGACTGACCGTGAACACTGTTGCTAAGATTTTATATCGCTTACAACAGAAATAAACCTCCGGGCTAGGAACGCCTCATTGACTGCATTAAAGGCATATAATGGCGTTCCTTACGGGTACTCACATATGTGCATTGTATGTAAATGTGTTTAGACCACACGAGAGTGACCTTTACAACCCGAATTAAATTCTCAATAGGATTGCCATTTATTCATACTCTGGCTTCTATAACCTTGGAAGCAGTTGGGAAGTATTGGTGGCCGCATGGTCTCTATGAGCGCTTCTATATTTCAGACAGCACGAAAATCAAACGATCATTCGCCAATTCTGGTTTCAAAAGTTGTAGCGATATTGTACCGATTTAGTCGTTGAAACATTTTTGGTTCATACGTCAATCAACTTTCAACTGCACCCCTATTAAGTATACGTACCGTGTAAGTGTATTCCCAGACGTTAACTGTATTCCCATGCTACAATGTTCTATCGAAGCCCAGTAACCATAAATGTGAATAGCAAATTGTTTGGTGAAACGAGAATGTCGGCACGTCAGAGTCTTGCAGGTGACATATCAACTTGCAGTACTTAGGTAGGCCTTTTCTAAAGAATGCCATGTCTTACAGTAAAGGGAAAATCTCAAACTGAATCTTCCACAATTTAAAAGTGTGAGCCAAAAAATTGAAATATTGATCTTCATCAAAATAAATAAATACATACAAAAATAATAATACTTATACAATAAAAACCACATAATTTGGACTAAAATAAATTTTAGTATAAAAGTATTAAATAGGAATTTAAAATCCGGGTAAAATTTGATCCGGATTAGATTGTCCAGATCAAAAGCCTGAAAAGTGGGAATTTGGCGGAAGATGAGGAAATTAATAAATTTCCCAATTCTGTATCTAAAGTTTTAAGCTTCGTTAGTGGAATTAACGCTCCTAGTATGATAAAAACCCTTTGAGTGGCTGGTAATTGACGAGTTGTTTTTATAAATAGCTGCCAAACGAAATTAGTACTGCTTTAGAATTTATATTATAATGGGAATACGTTAATTTTCTAAAATAATTTTGTCGAAATGATGAATTTCGGTTCAGTCGTGTTTTTTGTTTGAAATTGTGAAATTAACTGGATTTTTCTTGTTTTCGTCTCGATAGAGATAATTACACTACAAAATTTCTACGCCCATTTTAGATTCAATTAATATTTTAGTATATAAAACAAAAAAACAAGGCCTATTAAAATATTTTAAAACACAAGCTTTAATTATAGATCCCTAATACAAAGAAAAAAACTATCATAACTGTATTGTTAACTGTTCTGGAGTTCCTTTGTTTGGAACGTCAACGTCACAGGTCATGCTCAACATAAAAATGCTTTGGCATCGGAACTGAAGCAGTACGCAAAATTCCAGTTCCGTAGTGTAAAGGGAAGTGGGTTTAATTAAGCTTGCAAGAATTGACCCGTAACAAACAAATATACTAACATACACTGCAAGTTAAAAAAAAACTAAAAGTCACTTAGCCATTATAACAATAACAGTGGGCTAGAACGGTAAAATAAAACAATATTATCAATAATTGACTATTTTATCTACATACTGTATAAAATTATAGTTAATAACTACTTCCATCAAGAAAAAAATTAAAAGGGAAATGCAATTAATTTTAAAATTTCCAATACCCGTTAATTTTGTAGTTTGTAGCCTTCATAACATTCGATTTTTACTATGACAAATTATTTCATTTTTGATAGGTTAGATTCTTTATAAATATTATGACAAATTATTTTATTTTAGGTTCGACAAATAGATATCTGTACAACCTCAAATTCAAGTTTTATACAATTTTTTGCACCTAAATGAGATTCACCCTGTATAAAGACAGCATTTTGAAGTAATCCAAAGATTTATGATAATTCCAGAAGATTAATGATGAATCAACCAGCCCACGTTGTAAAAGATGAATCGTACAGCCCGCACTCTGTATTTTCATGTAAGTTATGCAAACATATTCGAAATGTAGACCTTGTAAAGTGTAACCTTGAGATAATTTACTCTGTTCGAGAATAGATATATGATACCTGCCAAGTACTAGCCAAATAATCGGGTTCCGTAGCTGTCGAAATAACTATACCAAAGAATGAGAAAATACATATATAATAGCTGACCAGACATCATAACAAAAGTAAACTCTGGAACAATATTTAAAACTCTTCTAAAGAAGCATGTATCTACTTAACAACGTTCATTAATTTAATTAATTTTATTAAACTTAGTAATTTAATAATTTAATGAAATCCATAAACAAAAAATTACAAAGACACACACATTCACAGGCACACAAACACACATTAACTGAAAATAAATTTTATTTAATTTAGTTAAGTTTCCCATTTTAAGTGACTTGTACTGTTAGGTGTAGTCTTATGAGAAATAAACATTCTTTAAACCGAAAGTCTGGAAAGAATGTCTGTCATCACGCCAATTTCTAATAATTTTACTACTAAATTTATTATATAAGAATCGTATTATCTGTTTCTCCCCTTCCTTTAGTCTATCTCCTTTCCATTATTCTTCTATCAACCGTCCTGACGCTGTAAGTGTATCTGGAGTCAGTTGATGTCATTATTGATTCCATTTGCTTCAGCAATATTTCGCTTCCCTCGTTTTTGTCTCTCCCCCGAGTCAATGGGTCTACTTCCTTGCTGACAGTCAACACGTTAGAAAAACCTCAGTTTGGTGTTATTAACGTCCATGGGCGGCGGTGAACAGTAATGATCAGATGTCCTGTCTACTCGCTTGCCTACGTATGACATAAAAAAGACATTTTTTTATTTCATATTTTCAGTACTGACTCAGCTGACACAGGATAGTTACGGTGACCTTATTAAAAATTGTTTTTTAAATTGGTTTCACAAACGGGTCCCTAAATCAAAAATTATCTTCATAAACATTTGTAGTTAAAGAAACATATTTATTTAATTATATATTCTATCCCATTCTTGCCGTGACAAATATTATTTTTACAAATTAAGTTATTGCTTAACCACAATTCCACCTGATGTTTAGTGGCGATGTAATTTTATATGGTTAGCCATCTATACACTTTATACGTTAACTTGGAAGAAGCCTATTCCCTCTTGTGTTTACATCAACGTCCACATCCAGAGCAGAGTTTTCGTCTCGTTAGATGTGGACGGACGTACACTACGAAAATATATTTTGTCTCCACGGAACCCTAAACGCCGTGTGTGTACAAAACCTTACCTGCAAGTACGAGCTAGTTTATGACACTGTAAACAACTTGGTCACGAACTCTACTGAAACAAAAAACTTACCTTCGTTTTATTACTAGACGATAAACTAAGGTATTTTCACTAATACATTAAATTTTATTGTTAAAAATAAGAAAATACTTGAGAAAAGAATGTTCTTTTCTGTATATGAAGATAATGTTGCCAGCGTTCTGAGAATATTTATATTTCGTTTTCCGTTAGATAATATAAAATGTCTATTTAATATTCTATAACCAATATGAAAGTGAATCTGACATTTGTATAGAAGCAAAGTTCTGATTACTTTGCGCACTGACACTGCAACCAACTTTTCACTACCAAAAAAGAAATATTGTCAATTCTAGGAGTTTCTTTCTCCGTTTCTTCTCCTCTTTATTATGGCACCTTTCCTAAACGATGGTAGATTCCAAAAAAATGCGTTCATGTGTATTAAATAAATATCTTTGGACAACTCACACACGGCCTCACCCCAAACTAAGGGTTAGCTTGGGCTATGGTGATCAGACAACTGATGAACATACATACATATATACTTTTAAATATATATTTAAATTGATATTTCGATTACACATCCAGATACACAGAACAAACATTCCTGCTCATCACAGAAACTTTCGACCTGGGTAAGAATCGAATCCACAACCTTTGATATAGCAGGCAGATTCACTAGCAACTAAACCAACAGGCCGTCAAAGAACAAAGACAAAGAAAGATTGAAAATGTGACTTCCGAAAGGGTAATTATTTCTAAAGGTATAATAATTTCGCGGATAACTTCCCTCGTATATTTAATAATAACGGAACATTTCAATCGAAAGTTTTTGCAAAATTCCCCTCACCGTTATGTTTACTCCCAGAACTCTGCGAAACGCCGAGAACTACTATTGAGAGGAATAACAAGCATATCACAAACACGATTTTGAATTTATTTTTGCACCGTGACATTAAATGAATCCAGAAATATGAAATTTATAAAAATATTCCATCTTCCATTATTACCAATCCTCACTGGAACAGCGTGGTGGACTATGTTCTAGGCCACCTCGTTATGAGGAGAGCCTCGAGCTCAGTATTGGGCCATCATTGATATGAAACTATTCTATCTTTCAGCTGAGCCAATCTTCCGTGCGGGCGAAATTGACAGATTTTTTTGTTTCCCAACGAATTCTTGTGCTTTAAACAGACAAAAGGAATATAGCAGTCACCTGATGGTAAGTAATCAACACCATCCATGAACATGAGGAACCAGGCGTCGCTGTCAGTACGTTGCCTGCCAGGAAGGGAGTAATAGAACCGCACGCGCGGGAAGAGAAAGAAAGAACTGAAACATTAATTGCTGAAGCAACCGGGGATAGTAATAAAAAAGACAGAAGGACTGTGAGTAAGAAGAAGAGAAGACCTCTCAACTCTCTAATCGGAACACGACGAGACATTTCCCAGCTGGTTCAAGCGAGAAGGTGGCTAGATGGAATTCAAAGAAACAGTAATAATATTAATAACTTCATAATAATACAACGATGATTATAGTAAGGGCGTAACTAATTAGAGTAACTCATAGAAGCCCTTATTGTTATCCATATAAGGTTGTAACTCGCATGATTTACGCCCTTACTGCTGCAAAGTCTAATCCTTCTGTGAACCCCTACGACCTGACTCCTGTCGCATCTTACGACACCCTGAACGGCCAGCATGGGATTAGGATTGATCGAGGCCAACTTAATTAGCCACAAAAAGTTTACATCTTCAGTATAAATCATTACGTTTTTATGGAGGTGGGTATTCATGTATTTTTGAAAAATACAAAAAAAACCGGAGATAATATATGTATATTCTAATATTAATTATTTGAAATGAGCCAAGCTGCCGGTGTTAAAATTCACTTACTAACCTATTTCAACCAATCAAAAATTACTTATTGAAGTAACAAAATGTACAGCCAGTTATTTTAGTCGGAAATGTACCGTAAATAAATTAACTTTCCTTAATGTAATAATTTACTAAACTCAGTTAAATAATTCGAGGTTATATAATTTTACAGTGCCCGAAGGAAATCATGGCGGCGTACGAATGAAATGAAGGCAGTGAAGTATATGAGCGCTATTTAAGCGTGCATATTTAATGAAAAGTGTGCGCTTTATATACTAATTACTTTATAAGTAAGGGGGGTAGCTTAGTGGTTAAGAATTCGGCCTCCTACTCGGGGGTCTGGTTTCGAAACTTAGGGCGTGCACTTCTGACTTTTTGGAGTTATGTCCCTTATAAGCATTTAAATGTCACTCGCAACGGTGAAGGAAAACATCGTGAGGAAACTCTCATGCCGGGGAGTTTGCAAAACTCAAAGGTGTGTGAAGTCTGCCATTCCGCAGTTGGCCAGCGTGGTGGACTATTCGTTATACAGCGTTCTCAATAGTCGGCCGTGATGATATGACATGATGAATTTTATAATTTACTGTAATATCTTACTGGAGATCAAAAAAATGAAAAAAAAAACATATTTCAAGTATCAGACAAGATGTACATACTTTTTCTAAGTTACCTATTATAGGTCAGAGGAAAAGAAGCCGGAAAATATATAATGATAAGAATTAAAATCGCCAGTTTTAAGTCTCCTCCGGGGTACGGAAGCACGTAACATTAATAATTGGAACCACTAGCTTTACGTGCCCTTCAAAGCACGGAGGCATGTTACGATCATAACTGGTCCCGACAGATTTTACGTGCTCTCCGAAACACGTAACCATAATAACTGGAACCGACGGATTTACGTGCCTTTCAAAACACGGAAGTATGTTACGATCATAACTGCTCCCGACAGATTTTACGTGCTCTCCGAAACGCGTAGCCATAATAACCAGAACCGACAGATTTACGTGCCCTTCAAAGCACGGAAGCATGTTACGGTCATAACAGGTCCCACCAGATTTTACGTGCCCTATGAACCACGGAATCAGTGTTTTTTTATTGCTTAACTCTGTTCAGCAGTTCTAATCGATGCCAACCGCCGAGCTATAAGCGGTATATGTATGTACATATATGTAATAATAATGAATTATAAACGTAATCTGTTTGTTTGTATTAAGCTGCTGCACGTTTATAGAACAGATGTTCGTTACATATCACCAAAATAATATTTAGTATTAATATTGGTATTCCAGTTGGTATTCAAAAATTTCAGGGCAAGAATAAAGGGATATATTGTGTATTTTTTTTATGTGCAAGTAAAATGTATGAAATATGACTCTGACCATGGAATTAGGAGGACCCTGGAATTAGGAGGACCCTGGAATTAGGAGGACCCTGGAATTACGAGGACCCTGGAATTAGGATTAACCTGAATTAAAATCCTGAATGTATATTTAAGTCTTAAATTTAAAATTGTTTTAAAACATTAAAATTAATCGGTTATGAAACGCTTACTTAAACTCGCAATAGAGTTAAAATAACAGTACAACTTATTATCCATGGCCCGAGAATAAATATTTATCTGTCAGATCTCGCCAGAAGATTCGTACGCGAGACTGGTTGTTTAGCAGGAAGAGACCAACGAACTACAACTAACTGTTTATAGACTCTGAAATGGTAGGAGATAGAGCACTGATGTCTTTAACAATTTTATTCAGAATTATATGGAATAAGTTTTGATACTAAAATTATATCAATTGGTCACATGGTTGATGAGTTGATGCGTAGCAACGCGCGCCGGGTACAGCTAGTTGGAAATAAAATCTCATTGAAACTCGTTGTCAAACTTGACAGGCCGGATGGTCTAGTGGTTATTGAACCTGACTACTACACCGGAGGTCCCGATTCCCACCCAGGTCAAACTTTTCTGTGATGAGCAGGAATGTTTGTTCTGTGTGTCTGGGTGTGTAATAGAAAT